>CM010314.1:9709573-9914388 GCA_001923025.3 Taenia multiceps
TTGAGCAGTAACTCCTCTTCCATGCCAGTCAAACTTCCACGCCCAATCTCGGTTCGACAACTTCAAATGCTCCAGATTATCTCATCTGTTGCAAAAACAAACCAAAGAAGTTTTGAAAAGGGTGCTATTTTTAGAAGTTTAAGCAGTCTAGGAGGTCTCTTATCCAACGACTCATTCTTCTTTTCGAAGTGGTTACTGTGCTGCCGGAATCACGGGATCGTAGCCACAGATAAGTGAAGTCGAAGAAAAGGATGGAGGGTGTTAAAAGGAATGGACGCGACTTCAAGTGAGGAACTCGACCTCCGCCTGCCCCTCTGCCGTGGCTGACAGCCGCACAAGATCCCAAAGTATAGCCTTCAATCGAGTTCACTTCAGCAGGAATCACCACAAGACTAAAAACCTCACCTTCGCGACGACACCGGTTCACACTCTGATGTCAGTTTCTTACAGAAGTGTTGTTAGTGCCACTTAGCTCCTTCCGAATTGAATAGTGCAGGCATTGCAGTCTTCACAAATTGTAATGCGTAGGTCCCAGCAAAGCACTAACCATGATGGAATGTGTTGTGTCAAGTGACTCAACTTACAACTTTAAAGATTTCTGGTTTAAAGCCTTGTGTAACCGTGACGACTGGTTCCAACACAATTGTGCACTTGATGCGGTGTACCTAGCGCAGTCGCTCTAGGCTGTTAAGCATTACGTACACCTCTTCAACATCCATGCATTAATCATTTAAGAGGTGAGGCTCGACTTCGAAGCATTCAATCTGAAGAATGAGGTGCTTTGCCCTTCACGATAAAATAAATACATACCCACGTACGACTACATGAGGCTTGCGCTGCCGCAGATTTTCAACATATTCGACTGCGGCTCACATATTTTCCCATGGAACAGGTGGAAGGCCAGTATCATGTGTCGAAACTGGCAGAATTGAATAGAATGCTTAAATTAATGCGCAATTCTTGCCCAGCTAGCTTCTTCCTGGAAGTTGTCTTCAATTGCGGCCAATTTGAAATAGGTGGCTTATAGTAGTGGCGAAGCGGAATTTGCAAAACGAGCGTCCTTGGTAAACGCATTAATGAATGGCATCTGCAACGTCTACAGCAGCAGACAGTGGTAGATCAAATGGTCGGATTTGTGCACTGAAGGGAAAGTGCTACGTATCACTGCCATACTAATGCCTCAAAGCAAACAACGACTGTGGTGGTGCCTTGCAGTGAACCATTGGCGTCGTAGATCCCCGCGAGAGCAAACCCATGTTCAGAAGAGTAATGAAGGTGACCAATAGGCCATCCCTAATCCTGCTCTTGCACGCATTCACTTCCTTCCCAGTAATCAGAGTCTGCAAGGTTAGAGCACCGGTGCAGCGAAGAAAGGGGAGACTGACGAGATGTAAGTCACAGTAGAGACGCCATGGCTGCACGTGGACTGCGTGGAGTAGCGTGTGCGCTCACTCTGCATGGCTCACTAGATCAGTGGCAACGACGTCAGCACCGGTGATCTTCGTGCTTCCCCCTTCTCGTCTCTTTCTTAGGTAAGTTGCCCTCTCTCATGCTTTTTTCCTGCAGAGTCTGAGACCATCCTAGCAGCAGCATTGGACTTGCAAATGTAAGAGCAGCTCTGCTGCGTATTTTTCTTTTAACCCCACCTTCCTTTAGGAATGGAGTATTATATGAGTGATTTTGACCAGACTGTTAGGCACTGATTGTTTCCAACAACTTACACTTCATTGTGTCTTCTGCTATTGCTTTGGTGGTGCATCTAAAAATGCCTCCGTTTTAGAGCCTGAGTAGCTCCAATGCTCCGCAGTTCATCATTCCACAAATATGCAAATTAGGGATGAGAAACTGATTAATATTTTGCATAAGGTAGTGGCCTCCTCAATTACCCTATCAAAAGTCTACCTCCTCCTTGAACTTCGAACACGATTAATTTAATCCTCAATAAGATGACCGGTGCAGAAAGAAGGTTTGCCGATGTCATGGTCTTAAAAGGAGTCGCAAACATTGCTTCGAGACGGGGTTTTGGGCGAGGAAATTGTTTGATGACCTACCGAAGTAATTTTTTAATAACGACAGCTCGAAGCTTGGATTCCGCTTTACATTGACAGTTAAACATTTCAGCCCTTTCTGCATTCTTTTGTTATCACCTACGAGGGTGTCTGAGTAAGTCATGTCCACGCAAAGCGGATCCTGTCATCCATTACTAGGACTTGGGAGGGGAGAATGAATTAGAGAGGACTATTTATGCACAGGATGAAGGTGGCAGCAAAGAAGATCTATAAAATCCCCAACGACTTGCAACTACTGCCGAATTTTTCAAAGCGCTACTATGATTTCCGCAACCGGACCTGCCTTAACGTCCCACCTGCGGCATAACCAGCTGTCATAATGGCTCAAGAGACAGAAATTAGTCGTAAACAGTAAACTGCTGCCTACTTGATGCACACATCTAAGGGATTCCGTTCCATCAAGTTGCGGCTGAATAAATATTTCTCATCATACCGATTATTGCTAAGAAGTGTTTGTAGTACTGAAATGGCATGCAATTCATCACAGAGAAAGCATGTTTTGCAGGAGGTAAAGGCTAGTTAACAGTATAAGCGCATTTGTTCGGACGGTCAGGGATCAGATGAAATAGCAATATGTGTTTTCGTTTGGCTAGGTCAAGATGACAATGTTGCATTTAGCGATAGATGGAGTGATGCACGGAGATTTTACGAGCAGCGAACATAATGGAAGACGTCAAGCTGCAGCAGCTGAATTTCTTGCTTTCCGAGTAGCCAGTGCTGATGTGGGCTATTAAGAAAGGCATGCACAAAGGCACTGATCTCTCAAATGCTTAGACATATCACCGCCAGAGTTCCAATTACCTTTTAGCTTTGCAGGCATTCCAAGCGTCTTCAAAACTTTGTAAGCGCCTGGTATTGCTGGACTACTTAGCAATTTGTGTTTCCTTTCGCAGCCAAGGCAAAGCCACACGCACAGGTATGTTAGCTTTCTGCAGCTATCGTTATGAATAATATTTGAGCAGTATGAAGCCTCCTTAGCTGCAGCCCATAATTGGCATGTACTCTACCAGCATCACATAGCATGTCCAATTGCCTCACTCCGGCTCGCATGTCACACTCGTGCGGCATGTGAAAGCCATCAGCTTGTGATGGCTGGCAATGATGCTGCGATGCCCATGAGCAGTGCACAAGGCCATGGTCTTCTTGCCGATCAAGCGGTGTGTGTGTGTGTGTCTGCTTTCCGCCGACACATGCAGAATGCCGTTTTCGTCAATCTCAAAGGTCACGTCAAACTTAATCGCACCACGCGGTGTCGGTGAGGAACCCGTCACAGGGAGCTTGTCCAAAATGCAGTTGTCACACGCCTTGGCACGCTCACCTCAAAAAATATTCAGTGCAGTTGCCATTTAATCACATTCGGCCGTTTCCTAGCACTGTGTCCGTTTTTTGGAATCGGGGTGTTGCGCTTTACCAACGTATCCATCGAACCGCAGTAGTTCCTTGGTTCCAGTGACAGTGATGTTACTTCCAGCAAAATCAAATCATGCATACAAGGGAGAGGACGGAATCAACGAAGCAGGAAAGCAGCAAGCGAATTCGGCTCTTAGACTTCTTGGATGTCTAAGTGATTTTAATATTCCCTTCTTTTACAACCTGATGCTTCGAAAGCACTTGTCTGCCCTGAGTCGTTCCCACTCAGACCATGTAGTTACTCACCGCAGTACCCAATGAGGCATCAAGACTCGAGGCTGGAGAAACTGATAGTGGGGTAGTAGAGGCCGACACTTCTCTCCCTCCACAGGCACTGCTACTGGTCTCGCTGCCATCCGGCGGTGCTGTCACATCCGTGGTGGGATCGGCGAACCTGGATGGGCCTGCGGAGATTAAGCTAGTGTCCGATTCCTCCCGAAAAGTTAACGTCAATCAGTTACAAACCCGTGATACCAAAAAGAAGGTGAATTTTATGGTTCGACATTTAGTCACATTTAGTCCATGTGCCTTGCTAACATACGAAAGTAGGATGATAAGCAAACGTGGTCAAAGCGTACTTCAAACCCAGTTTCGTTGGTCGGATAGCATGAACGAGTTATGGATGGCACCCACCGTAAATAGCTGAATTTTGGTGGACCACAGGCAAAAGGAGGTTAGTGAAGTTACATCCGCCTCCAACAATTACCATCTTAATCTCCTGCACTCGAGCCCTCAACGACTGGAACGCTGTAAACATCTTCAGTAAATACATGCAAGGATGAGGTCTGATGGGGAATTTGGGACGCTGCAATCGATTATTGCATACCGGTGCGGGATTTCGCTTCATGGTAGGGAAGTATAAACAGTGCGAACAATGAGAGAAAAGTAGTCTCGCAGGTCCCTCAAATATGCGCATGTCCTGTTGCTCCATTGCCTTCATCCCGAAGGGATCGATGATGGAGGGGAGAAGAGGATTGGCGACGGAGGCGTTGACGGTGGGAGGGAGATAGGCTAGTGTTCAATTCTCACATTTTCTCACCTCTGACACCGATGAAGCGAGGCATCCTTGGGCATCATTGAGGAGAACTGGGGTGAGGCGTGAAATGCCATCCCGTTGAAGAAATTCCTGTATGCAGGCGCAGTGCATTAGTGCTGTCTCCTGCTCAAACAGGCACTTCTGAAGGGGATAAGACAAAGGGGAAATGTGACAGTTCCCAACGCTGCTAGTTTTGGCCACGTGATGCATTCTGGCAGGCGAGATTACATTACATTCATTCCTGCATTACACACGGCCTGGAAGAATCCAATTGCCCTAGTGCAACTGAGGCAGAGCGTTGACCACGGAGAGCTGCACAACAAAGGCCATTATGTTTAACATTCAGAAAACCATGGCTTATAAGTGCGGAGTCGATCCTTACACCCGAAACGCACTCGGCAATGACAACAGGCACTAACGAGAACTCAATAGGGAGTAGCACACTTTGAGAAGGTACTGAGAGGCCAAATCTGCATCATGGCAACTGATGTCACCCTGCACAAGTCGCTTCTGCTCAGCAGTAATCGCTTTAGTCGTCGCCGCCACTGTGACCGACTTGGGAAGACTCATTTTGAGGAGGTGATGTTTTGGTGGATTGTGGCAATCCACAAAGACTGTCGTAATGGTAAGAACGGACAGACGTTGCAGATATAGTTGCAGTGCTGTATTTAGCTTCGGCTGAATTGCGGCTCCAATGAGGTAATGCTTTACGGCGGTGGGTCCGCTTGCTTTTAGAAGCCTTGTGTTAGCTTCACCTGCCTCGAGGAGACAGTGGATATTCTGACGAAGGCGAAAGCATAGAAGTTCAGATTGCAAGCATCCACAGAAGAGAATGACTGGTTGGCAAAGTCACTTAGCATTCATGGCACTTTGCTTCTGTCCCATTGTCTCAGCATCGTATGCAACTTTTTCGAAAGCATAAGGAGGAGGCGATGCTGAAAGCTAGCAAACTTGCATTGCTTATCGTGAAATTCCTCCTCCTCGGTTTTGAGTGACGGAGTGGCCTGGAAGAGGTGGTCGTTTGGAGGACATGGACATTCGTAAAGGTGTTCGATAAAAGCCAAATCTCAGAGGTGGACCTTCAGGTCCACCGAACCCTCATCTGGTTCGGGCTGTTGACAATGAGTCAAGTCTCTTCACCACCGTCTCCTCAGTGTTCATGATGTAAGCCTACTCCAGTTGATTGGAGGTTGTCACCTCCCCATTCATCATTTGACAACTACGTTTGGGCAATTAGAGATAAAAGCACAAACTCAAATCTATTCTAGATATGTAAGTGTAGCGCAGAGCAATCTCATGGGGGTAAAACAAGTTGTACCAACCCGAGTACTTCCTTCTCAGGAGAGTCGTAATTTGATTCGAGCACACTGAGTTTTTGAAATCTTCACTTAATTGGGCAAGCGACGATGTAAGGGTAAAGTGTGTTTAAAGGCACTCTGGCATTCATGTTTTCAAATCGGGGTAAGGTGCACTCATTAAGAATAACTATAGCCTGTTATTGCTGCCTGTAAGTTGTAGGAGTAAATACCTTCAGGACTAGGATGGCAGCGTTGGGTGATGCTGAAACACGTGGTTCGAACTCTCTTAAGTGTGTTTGGAGGTGCCTCGGCAGTTCTAAGGAGGAAATTAACAATAAATTATTGCTACTGTCTGCATTCTCTCACCGTTGCCTAAAATCGACTCAAATTCTCACCACTAATATGAGTTGTGTGACTACATACGCTATCGCCAATCAAGGCCTAATGTGTAAATCGTTGCCAAAAAGACGAGAAATAAGTATAGCAACGCAAATATGAATGGCAAACATCCACATTGTTATCATGCCATCTAAGGAACCATGCACACTTTGACACAGAATACTAGCACCATGTAAACTCCCCATGAATTCATGCTATTTTGCAAAAAAAAATAAAATAACAACATGGACAAGACTTTAAGCTAACTTTCATGCACTTCTAACACTATGGGCAAGAGTAACATTGGAATCGGAATTGAGGTAAGAACAAGCACACAACGAAGCGAATAATCAGTGGACAAGTAATATGGGTAGTGAACAAATCACGACAGAAACGAACAATATTTGGATTACGCAGCATGCGATGAGGGCGATGCATTTGGCATTTACTACGGCCAGTCACGTGTGAAGGCAGAGAATGACTAAAACACTTGCGCAATGCGCAATGAAGGCGAAGACGGATCTTGAAACAGAAAGGTTAATTGCGAATGTGATTCAAATAATCGTCACATGATTCGAAATCCTCGAAAGGAGTGTAATTTATTTAAGGCTATCGGAAAGAGTAGCTTTACCGAGAGAAAACTAAGAAAGCTAGTTACTTAAAACAGAAGGGATTTATAAACACTAATGCAGCCTTTAAAAATGGGCCCTCTAGCGCTATCAATTTGTATGTGTGTTTATAACTATAAGACACTAGTAGCTCTGCCTTCACTTCATAGACACTTTTGCAATCTTGATGTTGGAGCGTTGCCATTTGCAAATGCCTTTCTGCATTTGGGACCGCTATCAGCCAATGCATTCCTTACACTGCTAATGGTACGGTCCTTCCCCATTCCATGCCCTCATATTCATAACTTTACGCAGTAATTTGTGGACTCTTGTCCTAACCCATCCTAATGTTGATTCCCTTTCTTACGTTCCGTTCTCATGCATTTCTGTGTGTCTCCCTGTCCTCCGATTCGGCACACATCCACGGCCGTTCGTGCATTGAAGATCGAGTCATTTGCTCTTCCATCATTCCTGATGCCATCCAATCATTGCAAGTGCACCTACCTCAATTTTCTACAAATTGCTACATTTTAGCCCACCTTTAAGTAGTTTAGTCATCAGTGGGTCCTAGAGGAATATTGGCATTCATCAGATCTATCTCTCCAGCAATGAGCCCCTGATGTAGGTCTTTTTATAAAAATGAAATTCAGGAGAGGTAGAATACTGACCCCCTTTTTAATGAAGCCATCTATTGTCTCCCCCAGATTTAAAAAGGATTGGTCAAACACTCGAGTAGGTGATCGGGTCAGGATAAAGGTTCGCCACTACCGTGGGCTTAAAAGGAGTGGCTGAAAATTTTAAATTCAAATTCCAAAGCTTAGCATGACTTTGACATCCTACTTCAGTAATTTGCTAGCAGCAACAGTCCATTGTCTGGATTCTACCTTATATTTACGGTGAATCAGGCCAGCCGTTCCTGCATTCCTGTTATTCTTCCAACCTCATTCCTCTTCCCAACACGAGCCATCACGTGTGAGGCGAGTCTAGTTAAGGCATATCCATGTGGAGCGGATTTCATCATTCATTGGGTAGACATGGGACTAGAGAAGGAGCTGGGAAGAACCAAATTTGATGTGGTGTTTCTAAGCGATCTACGCAGTATGAAGGCAATAATGAAAAATTTTTAACAGCCTGAACGTCGAAGCCTTCCTTGAGATGGGATAAATGATGCAAGGACTTGCGCATCAAGGCATTTTGCGTTTCCTCGACTCCTGTTTTGATGCACTCTGCGATGGAGTCCTCAAGCTCACTCACAGTGATGCTTAGGTTAGTTCGCGTTGTCACTCTCTCTCATCATTTTACACATTTCATTCCTGTGAAAAGCAGGCCGTCCCCCACGGCAGGGCACGTACTGAGGTAGGCCATAGACTTGAGGGACAAGACATTTAGTTGCACAAAGTTTACCTTTCGGTACTACCCACAATTAACTCACTCTGTCTTACCATGAGAATGGAAGAAGGACATCACTCATTTTCAGTAGGGCCACAAAACTCTCAGGTTTGGATGGACAACAACTGCGATTCGAATATGTTTGCTTCTACAGTACGAGTTAAACAAAGCATATTTTTATTTCTTTGTCATCAGCTTAGCGCATAGAGGACTGCTCTTGCTAACTACATTCCGCGTTGATGGCTGGAAATTACTCGGCAGGAAATCCCGGCCCTTTGAAAAGGCAGTTTCAATTCTACATTGCCTAGTGTCCCGTATATTATTTTTAAAATTCCTTTGAGGATTTCGAATTCGGTGTTCTTGATTCGCTTCTCTTGCTTAGCGATTTCGATGAATAGGCACTTTGTACATGTCCATTTCCATAGTAGAGCCATGACCGATGCACGAAGCGAACGATGGCGCTTGTGTGGCACACGCATTAATCATGGGTCCAAATCCGCCCTCCACACTGGTAAATGAGTGCCATGCTGAAAGTGCGTTGGAGGAAGGGGGGTTGCCTGAGTAGGCAAAGTGGTGAGTGGAACTTCCTATCCTTTGCGCAATGCCATATGCAGATGGAAGGCGACTGTGATCTTCATCAAAGCTACTATCGCTATCTACCTCAGACTATGCTCACATGGTATTTCAAACCTTGTGGGGTCTAAGATTACGATTCGGTACCACTGACTGCTTCGAATCAGGCATGTGCTTAGCTAGTTGGGATCGTACAGACCGCCCAACCAAATGTCCATTTCACAATGCAGAGAATGTGAAAGGCGTCTCAATGAGTGCCTAAGTAGTTGGTAGGTGGCAAGTGGCCAGAGTAGACAGTTCGATTGTGAGTCTGAGTGACTGTGAGTTTACAGCGGCGCCAAACAGCAGCAACTGAATTTTCTTGACTCCAGCAAGGTCATCTGTGAAATGCATGGGCATTGATCTCTGAAATGCTTAACATACCCACTGTAATAATGTTGGTGCTTACATACGCTTTGTAGGTGAGAGGCGGGAGCACAAAAACCACGTGGTCGAAAACGAGCTCGCGTGTTCTCCTCAGGAGCCGGAGACTAAGATTTCGTAGATTGGACGTTCCCACCTACTTGTTTCCCCTTTAACAAAACTATGCCTAGAAAAGCTCGGCCTTCTTCCAACAAGGTGAAGAAAGACGAGGAGGAAGAACAGGATAATCCCGCTACACTGGTAGCAGCGTCGGCGAACCTTACCCCCTTCAAAGGCGATATGGACTTTGAAGATTGGATGCAAACCGCTAGGTTTTACATCCACTTGTACCCCCAGCGGCAGAGAGTGACGCTGCTCCTCCACGCTCTTCCTCAAGAGCTTTTTCTCTTAGCAATTAAAGCAGGTGTCACGCCTGAATCTGACGTCGACCATTGCTGTGAGATTCTCTGGCAACTGGCCATTGTCCAACGTGAACGTTCTCTGGCCAGAGAGTTCTTCCACTGGGACCAAAAGGTGGGTGAAAATGACGAAGACTACGCTCGGAGCCTACAACTCCTAGCTGAAGGAGCCTTTAAAGGTTGCCTCCTAGCCAAAGTGACAAGCTGGGTGGCCATCCAATTCTGCGTGGGAGTCCAACCTCCATCTATCGCCGCAAGGCTCGATGCAATGAAGACCCACGATCTCAATCAGTTGGTCAAGGCCGCGACTAAGATACGGCAGGAACAGCCCTGACATCTGCTTCCCAGATGTCCCACCGACGGCCAATTTTAGCCACGCCCTTGCTGGATCCCCTCACGCCAGACCCCAAGAGCAGGTAGACCCATTTCTCAATATCTTGCCAACCCCCAAACGCCTCCCCTCCATTTCTGCAAGCTCTCGGCAAGTTAGGAGAATGCCCCTGTCGTCTCCTCCTGGACTCGGGAGCGGTTAAGTTTCTTGTGAATCCCGAGGCGTTCCCAGATCTCTTCCGCAAGTTTCGTGCCAGGTCTTCGTCCATAAAACTACTCTCAGCCGAAGGGAGAAAGATGAAAGCGATCGGGGAGACGTCGCTAAAGGTTACAATAGGGAAGGAATCCTGGACATCACAATTTATTATGTACCCAGAATTAGTGTGTGACGCGATACTGGGCGTTGACTTCCTCCGCAAGACTGGAGTAATCCTGAACTTCGCAGAGGGTACCTTTACGACCCAAGGGCACAAAGCAGTAAAGTCGGTCGAGTCTTCCCTAAAAAGGGCGCTGACGAAATCTGCAGTGCAGCGAAAAGAAGGAACTGCACTCATTGCTGCGCAGATACTCCAGAATGGTCGCTTGGCAAGGAACCGAACTCGGTCGGACGAGCATCATTGAGCATGATATCGATACAGGCAAAGCTAAACCGATATGGCAGCCCCCGAGACGCATCCCCCCGCCACTCTTGGAAGACGTAAATCGTCTACTGAACGAGATGACCTCCAACGACGTGACACGGCCATCCAAATCACTGTGGGCCTCCCCGATTGTGCTAGTAAGGAAAAGTGACGAGAGCCTACGGCTGTGCGTGGACTACAGAAAACTGAACACCGTGACCAAGAAGGACGCTTTGTCACTACCTCACATCAACGACTCGTTGGATTCCCTGCAGGGGTCAAAGTGGTTTTCCACTCTGGACTTGAAATCCGGCTATTGGCAAGTGGAAGTAGCGGAGACGGACAGAGAGAAGACAGCTTTCATAGTGTCAAACGGACTCTATAAATTTCAAACAATACCGTTTAGACTATGTAACGCTGGAGCTACCTCCCAGAGCCTGACGCAGACTGCACTAATAAGGCTTTTTCCAAAGCACTGCATAATCTACCTCGACGACATTCTTGTCTTGGGCAGAGACATGCAGCAACATAATGCCAACCTGAAACTCGTGCTAGATCGCCTCCGAAACGCTGGATTGACCCTGAACCCAAAGAAATGCCACTTCCTTCAACGTTCGATTGCATTCCTGGGGCATACAGTCTCGTCAAATGGGATGGCGGTCACCGAAGACCGTAGAAACCAAGTGAGAACATGGCCGACACCGACCAATCAGACGGAGCTCCGCAGTTTTCTCGGCTTGGCAAACTACTACCGACGTTTCGTCAAAGGCTTCGCCAAGATCGCCGGTCCTCTGCACAAATTAACAGAGAAACAGGCGAAAAGGAATTTCACGTGGGAGAACGAACATGATGAGGCCTGTAAGGAACTAAAACGCATGCTCTGCTCCACTCCGGTTCTGGCTTTACCCAACTTCGAGAATGGCGCACCCCCCTTCGTACTAGACACAGTCGCCAGCGACGTAGCCGTAGGCGGCGTTCTATCCCAACGGGATAAAGAAGGCAGGGGACACGTCATCGCATACGCCAGCATCAGACTCAACAAAAAAATGAGACAGAAAAGTGCAACGGAACGCGAACTGTTCGCCATCTTTACGATGGTTCGGCACTTGAGATATTACCTGATAGCGAAACAGTTCATTGTGCGAACGGACCACCAAGCGCTGACCTGGCTAAAAGCAATGAAGGAGATTGACTGCTCCGTAGCGCGCTGGTACGAAGAACTGCAGCAATACGATTTTACAGTGCAGTACCGAAAAGGGACTAAGCATGGCAACGCGGATGCACTGTCTCGCAGACCTCTCTCAGCAGGGAGGGAAGGCGGTATAGTGGGCACGCTATTTTTGAGCGAGCCTATTAGACACCAGTGGAGAAACACACAAAGTACCGATCCCGACACGGCGTTGCTATACGAGAGGTTCCTGGCGTCCTCACTCAAGCCTACTGCAGAAGAGATGAAATCGTCCAGCAAAGCAGCCAAACAGATACGGCGACAGTGGCCCAAACTCACTCTGGAAGACGAAATTTTATGGCATCAAGAAGACGCCACGTCCCCCAAACGTTTTCTTGTTCCTGGCTCGCTGATACAAACAGTCCTTTAAGAGTTGCACGAGCAATTGGGGCATGTAGGTGAGAAGAAGATGGTGGAGGTCTCGAGCAAACGACACTGGTGGCCCTCTCTTACCCTGGGCGTACTAGACTTCTGCCGAACCTGCATCACTTGTAGTAGTTTCAAGAAACCTCACACAACAGCGATGGCACCCCTACAACCCATGTCCACAAGATTCCCGGGCGAAAGGGTGGGCATAGACACTATGGGTCCCCTGCCACTTACCAAAAGGGGAAACCGGTATATCCTGGTTATGGTTGATTACTTCACGAAAGTAGCTGAAGCTATGAAGTCTCAAGACGCCGAAACAGTCGCTTCAACCTTCTTCAACCGTTGGATCTGTCAACACGGTGTCCCCGAATCAGTTCACAGCGATCAAGGCCCTAATTTCGAAAGTCGACTCTTTATGGAACTATGCAAGACTCTCGGAATTGCGAAGACACGCACGAAACCAGGGCACCCACAAGGCAACGGTCAGGTAGAAAGAACGAACCACACTCTGGTGGAACTGCTGAAGGCGTTTACCAAGGGGTCGAAGCCAGAAGACTGGGATTTGAGCCTAGGACGCGCCCTGCTAGCGTATAGAGCCACAGTCCACGCGTCAACGGGTGTTTCTCCGTTCAAAATACTCACAGGACGCGAAGTGAGAGTTCCGTCTGACATCTTTATCCCGAGCAAGGAAACAACACCCGACAATGTGCCGGATTACGTTCTGCGCCCAAAAGAAGGAATAAGAAAGACGTTCAATTTGGCGCGGCGACACCTACAAACGTCTTATAGTAGACAAAAGGGGTACTACGACAAGCGCAGCCTACCCAACACCTACCACGAAGGAGATCTCGTCCAAATATGCAAGCTGATTCCTCCATTTGGAACCAATCGAAAATCTTATTACTCTTGGAGCAGAGATCCCTTCCGCGTAGTGAAAAACCTCTCCCCCACTAACTACCTCGTCCGAAACGCGGAATTTCGTACTCAAACAATTACGATTCACCATAATAAGATGCGACCTTACAAAGGCTCTCCGCCGGTTGGATATGAGGACGAAGTTTACGGAATAGTGGAGGAAGGAAAACCGTCCGATGGCATAACCAAAACCAATGGATGAGAGCGGCACCGGGGACGGTGCTCAAAAGAGGAGAAGGCTGTATAATAATGTTGGTGCTTAGGTACGCTTTGTAGGTGAGAGGCGGGAACACAAAAACCACGTGGTCGAAAACGAGCTCGCGTGTTCTCCTCAGGAGCCGGAGACTAATGTTCCGTAGATTGGACGTTCCCACCTACTTGTTTCCCTTTTAACAAAACTATGCCTCGAAAAGCTCAGCCCTCTTCCAACAAGGTGAAGGGGGACGAGGAGGAAGAACGGGATAATCCCGCTACACCCACCACCAACAACAGTTTTTTAAGTTTTTAAGCATAAAAGCACCTTTAGGAACTTTACGAGTGCCCTAGTAGACCAAATGATTCAGTTGTTTGTGTTTCTTTTCGCAGACAAAATGGATCTGCATTTGCAAACACATTAACGTCTACGCAGCAACTTGGAACCTCTAAGCTCTAAACAATGTCTATCTTCTCCTGCAATAATTCTTGCCCTTTTTCAAAATTGGCAGCACTTATCTGGAAAGTGGGCAAATGCACCGCCGCGTCACATATACGTGGAAGGATTCATTTGCTAGACAAGAAAGATTAGTTTTGCTGACCCGTGCCTCAGTCGCATTAATTACGACCACCAAACAAAGACGTGATCAGTTTATCAGACTGATGACAGTCACCTCAACCCAACCTGCAATGTGGCGGCAGAGGAGTGGACGCTGGGAGGCACACCCACGTATCGTAGAATGTGAAACCACTTGTGTCTGCAGATTGTTGCTGTGCCTTGATGACATGACCAGTGGCTACCTGGCTTCTCTATGCCTCAAATGAACAGGTCAAGAACTTTACAGCGGCTCCACAGTGGGGTAGCTGAACAAAATGGGGCTGGATGAAAGCCCGCACTGCCTTATGTTTCCCGCATCAACGCATTTTTTGTTTGTCAAAAACAAGATTAATTTGAAACATCTGTAACGGCTTCTCTAAGTGCTCCTGTTGCACCTCCATGGACCCCACATTCCGAAAAATGAGTAATTAAAATGGCCAGGTGAACAAGGAAGCATGCCTTGAAAGCAAAGGACTCAGTCCTAGCTGCGAAGCTCTTTTGAGTCTCTGGGGCCTAAAACATTCTGCAGCCACACAAAGGCATCACTCAGAGTTGGAGGTGTGAGACATTCCGTGTATGTCCACCAAACACTACTATGGCAGCCAACCTGCCAACTGTCCATCCAACTGTCGCCACAAGCGTAGATGGATTAGTCAATTGGGTTTGCCGTCTATTCACTTACTTAAATTAGTGCGATCAAAGTGCTAAGCTAATAACGCGGTGGTGGGTGGAGTAAGCAGACCACTCCATTGAGGTAGGCAAGACGTCTGGGGAGCGTAAAGGTGTTCTTTGTGGGGATGATGACCGAATTTCTCACTTTTTATATTATGCCCTATGAATTTGCCCCGGCCACAATCCACCATTGATGCGTACTCCACCAGCGTCTCATGTCATGCACTCATTGCTCCACTCGATCTCGCAAGTCAGGTTGTGATAGCAGGCAATGATGCTGCAGTGCTCATGAGCGTTATGCAAAACAATGATCTTCCTTTTCCAAATGACAATTAGGGCCCTACATGCGCTTCTTGAACTTCCTGAAAGCAGAGCCATGCACATCGAAACGTATGGAAGTTAATATTTTCTGTCCACTGGCCCTCGACATCTTCATTCATTTTCAGCTTGACTGCCACATTTAAAATACTTGCATTGTTGACAGAGAAGCTGAGAAAGCAGGACTGCTTCTTCTCGAAACCTTGTATTTAAAAGCACCACTGACTGAGCCGCCGATGACAACACCTCAGTGGCCGCGGAGCAATTTTACTAAGAATTAGCTTAACTGCTTAAAAATGTTTGGAGTTGTTCCACCAAAGTTAATAGTTTGATTGCACTGAGCTAAATGTCCACGGATATGGAGCATCAACTACGTTGTCTTCTTCCCGACAATGGCATTAACTATCCCAGCTTACAGTTGCTGGCACTGAAGAAGAAATCCTACCAACAGAGCAACAAGCACGCTAATTACCTTGGGGGCTGCTGCTCGTAGAGGGGTAACAACGCTTCCCATGTGCTTATTTGCACCATGTTATTGCTGCATCGTAAGGGAACTGCACGCGCTGAGCATTTGAGTGAAATGGTAAAGGAAAATGGAGCATCCGCCGCATTTGTGTCGATGCAATCGAGGCTCATTTATACTAATAAAAATATTACCACAGGGCGTAGAAGAGCGTTTTTCAACTGGATTACAAATTTGAGGCATCCTAACGTGTATTGCGCTGATTAGCTACATAGCAACAAGCGCTGATGTGTCAATTCTTGGCATTCATGCTATTTATGTTCCCATCCATTTCAACAATCGGGACCATTGTTTTAAGGCTTACCTTCCCAATTCTAAAAGGTCACCTCAGATGCCTGCGCTTGGAGAAAAACGCCGCCTTTTAGGGGACCATCACCACTTGCAACACTTGATATTGTGCAGGGGATTTGTCTTGTTTTTGACAGTTTTTTGTATGATGGTTGCTATAGGCACATTAGAGTTGAAAATCCATGCTTTGAACTTAAGGTAGGGGACAAGGGGAGCATAGGATACGGAAGTTGTGTTTGCCAAACTATCAAATCCAACCAGTCCACGCGACTGTGGCGGTCCAAAGTGAACTGAAACCCACTGTGTTAAGGTGTCGGCACGAATAGACGAGTTGGGTCTGCAATCTGTGAGTTTGAATTCAGTAAACCGTGCCACGCCTGTGTACGCCGGACAGAAGTAGGCTGCTAGATATGACAAACCACCATCAGTTTGTTGCAGCTACTTTGATAGCGTCACCTCCGCCTTAAAGCAAATGTAACTTTTTACATCTTGGGTCATTCTCTTTCGCAAAATAGTTCGCCGTTGCAAAGGCATTCGGTGCTAAGTTCTCGTTTCCTACAATGGGAATGTCACTTCTTTTATCTGAGGTAGGTGGGTCTTCCTAACTTTTATTCTGGTTAAATGAAATAAGACAATATGAGTTTCAAGCGCAGCGCAATTATAATTTGGAGGCAGCTTTTATTTGTTACGAGAGAGAGTAACAGCATAAATCGTAGGACCAGTTCTGAAAAGGAGATAACGGTTCAACGTAGACTTCACCAACCTCTGACCACTGCATCCCTTCTTTCGCCGTGAGTTTCCGAAGTATTGGTATCTTGTCCTACGTAGAACAGAATTACATTAACTTAGGTAAAAACAAATGCCGATCAGAGTTTGCGCATTCTAGGCATTTATTGACAGAGCTTCACTAACGCACTTCCTGTACATGACATCCTACGCCATCAACTGACACTACAGTGAACCTCTCACCTCAAAGCAAATAGCCCTTCTTGGGCGTGCATTGACAGAGGCAGCTGCAAGATCCGAAAAGGCACTGAACAGAAGCGAGTATGTTATTTCGTGCGAGCCGAGAAAAGTACAATGAGAAACACTGCGCAACATGAACCAATAGACGCTTCAGACAACCAATTTGCCAACTAGGGCTAAAATTCTAAGCTCAGTGATCAACCAGCTGACTACTGGTGATGCAGAAAATGGATGCATTGTTTCTGCTACTACTGATGGCGCAACGAACAGAGGTTCTTTAAGAGGATGAGCAATTTTTACCAAGTAGTCGAAACGGCCGCCTTACTTGCAACGGTTAGTCATGATGCCGATCTTCATGATTGATGATGAGCAATGAAAGAGGTCTACGGTGGTATCCTCTCAGAAGGGCAGCATTGAAATTGAAGCAATGCTGTCTTCCACCAAAGTGTTGAGCTATGCAGCATTTGGTTGATATGCAGGAAGATAGATCACCCAATTGGAGGCTTGGCTTACTGCTTAATATTTTATTCTTAACTCATCTTCCATGCCACTTCAAACTCCAACGTTCAGTCCTTGTCCAACGAATGTATGTTTTTGGGGTTTCTTATCTCGTGCAAGAGTGACTCAGATAAGACCTTGAAAAGGAAATATTTTTAAAACGTTAAACAGGCCAGCAAGCCTCCCATCTAGCTATCTAATCCTCCTTTAAAATGGTTCATAAGCTGCATTTGGGTGAAGCAGACAAACAGTTGGGGATTTTTAAGAGTCGGACGCGATTTTGGGTGAAGAATCCATTCACAGACTCGCCCTCTGTCACAGTCAGAGGCTGCACAAGGCTCCGATTTATAGTCTTCGTTCGAATCCACTTCATCAAGGGTCACCACGAAAGTAAAAGTCTCACTTCTGCGACGATGTCAGTTCACGCTCTGATGTCTGTTTTTGAGCATTTTGGGATACAGGTGCTTTACTTTCTCGTGCACAAGTTGTTATGCACAAATCTCAGCAAAGCACCAATCGTGATGTAAAGTGTTGCATCGGGTGGCCCTACATACAACGTGGAAAATTTTCGATTTAAACCATTGGATGACTGTATCCACTGGTCTCTACAAAGTTGCAATCTGAATACGACGCACTTAATGCGATCTCTCTAAGGCGTTGGGCATTCTGTTCGTCCCCTCAACAAGTATGCTGGGATCATCTGAAAGTCAAGACTCGATTTCGAAGCATTCAGTCTGAAGGACGGACTTAGTAAATTAAAATGTCTGACAGATTAGAGCGGTCGAGGTAAGCGTGGCCTGTGTCCGCCTCTCCTATCGTCATTGTCAACTCTGCCATCGGGCATGTAGTTGCCTTTTGTCTTCAGAGCGTTTGCCTCTTTATTGCAAAAGTTCCGTCAAGGTGATTTTGCTCAATACTAGTATAAAAGAGTGGAATCAAGAGATATGACTAATCTCTTGTTACATTCTCAATACGTTCCAGCCTAATGCTTCCTAAACATCAAGATTTTTAGGAGATCAGGTGCAGAATTAAGTGTGATACACATATCTTAACGAATCACACATTGTGGGTAACAAACGTAATCATCCAAAGCCCTTTCTGCACGATGATTTTGCTCCTAATTCCCAAAAAGCGACACAAATCTTGATCCTTCTGAAGCTAGAGAGCAGAGAAAAGGTCACAAGGAGCAGGATCAGAGACAAAATTCAAGGTCGAAACAACTAGGCGGAAAATGCACATGGATTTATGCGGACTAATCATTACCAACAGTTGCAAACGAAAAACGCAAGCTGAAGCTAATTACACCAAGACACTCCAGCAGCGCAAACTTCAGACAGCTGGACATGGATATTTACTTACCTTTGCGAAGGAAAAACACCTCATTGTACATGTCGGCCCTGAACTCCATTGTGTTGCAATAATTTTAGGTGTGCTGCAAGCACCTTTAATTGTAACCACTTTGAGCCATTTAAGCCTCCTTTTTGACCTTAGTAGGGAAAAGCGGGACTTGAGGACTCTTTGGCTCGTTCAACCTCATCTTGCTTTCCTATATTTGAAGGAATTTGGTTAAAAATGCGGTCGTATCGCCTTCCTCAAGCCTCTTGATGTCTCCTTTGCACTACCCTTCGCCCAGTCGGTTCAACACAGAAAATGAGGGATCCCAGATCAAATGTTTACGTGGGTTCGCAAATGAGTGCACCCATTTACTTCCCACAATTCCAACATTTGTCCGTCAACGTTGCTTCACTTCTTCCATTTGCAATACCTCATCGTTGCCTTTTGCGCCTTTGCCACCCCTTTCTGCCGCAAATGGAAAGCAATCCTTCATTCCCAAGTGCTCGGTCCACCACATGGTCTTGTAAGACCTACCTGGCAACGATGCTTACGATGGTCAAGGTGCTTTTGCTCACACAGCATGGAAATAAGTCAGCGCGACTTACTCTTTGACAAAACGGGATCTAAACCATTCGTCTCAAGACGTGGCGTTGCTTTACTTCCGTCCTCTATTTGCATTTTAAAAAGCAAATGAGTTAAGCGTCACGTCCATGTTCTTTAAAATGCGAAAAATGGAATAGAGTGGCTGGCCTAATGTTATGTCTTTGTGACGACGCTTGGTGAATGCCGCGCATTATCCTTATTGTGAGTCCTCACTTCGGTGGTTGATGGCTGCTTAAATGTAATGCTCCACAGGTGAGGTACTACGACAAGCAATGTGTGGACTGATGTCAAAACGGCAGGAATCTGCATTTGACAGTGCAATGTTTGGTTTCTGGTGCCCACGCTGGTTCGTGCCAGCGTGCAGTCGTTGTGCACTTTCTACCAAATTAAGTCACATGGAACAGGGGAGGAACCTTATCCAAATGTCCTCGGGTGGTACCTGTCACATGTTCAAGGTACAAAAATTGTTCTTTGACTTGGTTCAAAGCAAATTGCCTCCTAGTAGTCATTTTTGCACCTAATCTTCTGGTTGAAGTTCAACTACACGCGTTGAACACGAGTCTAAAGGAGAGACGGGAGATGGGCCATCTGTGGACACATTAAAATCTTCGGTTCTTTGGGACCACGATTCTCTCTACATCGCTAGCTTTCCGTCCACCTACTCTCCATCCATTAACCCTAGGTCCATCCCGTACGCAATGGACCGTCTGTTTGTCCATTTATAACGCGTTTGACCCCTGTTCGTCTTTTTCCCATCCATCATTCCCACTTCCATCCATATCTCAACCCTCTATTTCGTGTTTGACCATCCATTTAATCAACGAGTCATTGATGGTGTAGCTTCATTTTGCTCGGCTTAAATAGCTGGGCAGTTAACAGGTAGACGTGGTTTTGAATAGATCCTACAAGTTAGGAATCAGTGACGGATTAATACGAGATGGCAGAAAAGTGTGACTGAAGGAGAAGACAAAGAGACCGCCAAATAGGCTCTGGCCAAAGATTTGCATCGGGGGCGATATCAACATCATCCTGTTCAAGCGTATTCCATCGCATGCTACCTTGATTCACCTGCAGAGGATAAGTAATCATCTCTGCATCACCGTCAACATCCCGAGGTTGTATAAAAGGAAGAAGTGGAGACCAGCACTCACGAAATGAGTGAATGATGGATTATCAGAGGGTCGTTCCTTGCAGAAATGACAGCTGTTACTCGGTCGCATAGTTGAATTGCGTCAATTCTTGCGCAGCTGTGAGCTAGATCGACAAAGAGTTAAAGTGGACAAAATGGCAATGTTAACCCTGAATAGGCCGGTGAATTCGCATTTCGGCTACTATGAAAGCCACCAAACAAATGCTCCCTCATCTGCCTCTGGAGGAATCGGATGCCGCAATATTTGTTTGCGCCAACAAGGAAAGATCATTCAGTCACTGACAGCAATTTTTTAAGAAAGCTAGACAGGTGTTTTAAAAGCAACTTTAATTATAGCCATTTCGATCCATTCAAGCTTTTTTAACTCTAGTAAGGAAAAGCAGAACTTTGTTATTCGTTGGCTTGTTTTTAAGCTCATATTGCTTTCCTTTGTATGAAGGTATTTGGTCAAAAATGTGGTCGTGCCGCCTTCTCCGAGTCTGAAGCACAGGTCAGCAGGGTGGGAATTTGGAATGACAAGGAGATGGAAAGGGATGAAAAGAAGACCGTAGGTGAGAAGATGAAGCGAAGGGAGACACTGGTGAATAAACAAATGACAGAAACGAGGGTGCGAAGAAGAATAGGCAATAGAAGGGCATCTCTAACGGTGTCTTGCGATTGGCACTTGTAAATCGATAAGCAGCACGTGTCACGTGGTGTCTCTTAGTGTCGTCTGGTGTGAGCTTTGGACAGCGTCGCTTGTAAATGGTTTTGTGTGTTCAAGCATTGCTACACTGTGTGCTTTTCTACCTAAGCTGGATTTCGCGTATCATTGCAAATGCAAAGGTCGCTAAAGGGAATGGGAAGGATCAGCGTCACTACTACTCTTTAATTAAGTATGCTGCCTTGACCCCTAAGGTCTCCTTATTAAAGGATGCCCTTCGGACACATGAGGGCAGTAAGAGCAGTGCGAGATATGAATCGGGTAGAGAAATCGGTAACTCAGCACTGACTATAAATATTGGGCTAACGAAGGTGCGTTGTAGGCCAATTGTTGTCTTGCACCAGGAAGGAGAATGGCAGTGATTGCACCTCGCCCGTGAAGATAAGGCAACATGTTTTTCAGCTGAAAGGGACACAAGGTTAGTTAAGAGGGAGGCAGAGACGGGAAGTTTGCAGAAGGGAAGTGAAGAAAGGGATGGGAAGGGTCATGGTCGGATGCTTCCACGTAATGCTATGACGCCGTATTTCTCACTCCCTTCCTTCTTTCTTCCATATGCTCCAGAGTCCATTCATCTACCTAGCCATGTGTTAGAGTAATGCATGTAGGAATGGACTTTGTAGAAGTGATGTGGGTTTTTATCAATCGGCACGTTTGAAGACGCAACCCATAGTGCTACCGCGATAGGTGAAATGAACTAGGATAGCAGTTGTGACAATGCTGAATGAACGCATGCAAGTGAGTTTAGTGGGAAAAGGTAAGGGAGGGTGAGGGTGCAATGATTCCTGACTTCCATGGTTTCCACATATTTTAGCCCCTTGACGCATTTGGAATGGCAGGACGGGAAGTTGGGACTACAAAGGGAATGAGAAAAGGGTGGTGGAGGTGGCTGATGAGAGGTAGACCGAGAGTGAGTAGATGACAAAGTGGGACTGAGGCACTGACGAAGTGCAGGATGGTGGGACCGATGAGTAGGTGGAAAGGCAAGATGAGTGATAGAAGGTGATGGGGTGCGCATGTGAGTATGTGTGGTGTTTAGTTGAATGATTAATTTCTTCTGACCCAATCGGTGGCGCGTGTCGCGTGGTGGCTTCATAGAAGCAGACACAACTTGCCTTTGTGTTTCTTCACTTTGGTTGAATTTCGTGCATCACAGGGCATGTGAAGAAGGCGGAAAATGACAAGTAAGTCCATTAACACTAGTGTTTAATTTCTTCGACCGAAATACGACGCATTATTGAGATAGCCAGTGTTTAATTTCTTCGACTGATATTGCATGAAAGTCTGACGCTCTTCAGAACTTTAGGACTCCTCTTTCCCACTACGAAGTGCCTACTTCGATTTGAAAAGAAAAGAGCGGCGAGTAGGGAATTTAGGGTCGGAGAAAGTGGGCGGACGGATGGATGAGTTGTTAGATAATGTAAAACAGAGAGGCAAAACCAACTAGGCAAACCACCTTTCTTGTAGCCTCTTAACGATACGAGTAAACATCGCCTTTTTTTCTGGTGGGCTCTACCAGTTTTCACTAAACGCCTCTGTAAATCATGCTGATGGAAGCGCAATATGAATACCACGCAAAAGGATGACCTTGGCAGCATCATAATCGGCGCCATCAATGCTACTGCAAAAAAAGTGACTGTGTTGATCAACGCAAGCGTGCATGGGACTGTCTTGCCCACTACCTTGCTGCTAGGAAACCGCTCACTGGCACTGCTATCTTCACATCTGCCAATTGCCATCACGTTCTGCACTTCTAGTGATGCACCCTTTGGCATTTCTACCACTTATAAAGTTGACTCCACCTCAAGTATCACTAGAATTTAAGAAGAACTGGGAGAAGTGAAGCGGGGAAAGTGGTGGTTGGGACTGAAAAGCTGGTGCACCTACGGATTGTTTACAATACCGCCTTTGTCTTTTGAGCCTCAGCATATGCTCTCGTCTTAATGATTGGCATGCATGTTGGTAGGGTAGCGGCCTCCATCGCTTCTTTTGGCACTCACGAAGGTTGGCAGATCAGCAGCCTAGGCTGCCTGATCCTCAGCCGATGGGGCAAAGAAGGGGCCATGCGCCATTCCTAAGAGGTAATGCAACAAAATAGTGACTACATGTAGGTAGGCATGTCAATGTGACACCTTTGGTGGAGCCCAACAACAGGCTCATTAAAACCAAATCAGCACGACTATTGAATAGATTTCTTGCATCCAATAGCAGTGGCGATCTCGAATACATCGCTGTCACTGACAGCATTACCAATTCAGCTGGAGTCAAAGCGCACGACGCCACTAACGCCTTTGCTATGAACGTCACTTCATGAAAGCTTGGCCACCATAAACAATTTTGACCACAAGGTCTCACCATCCACTTTCATACTCACCCAGACACGTTCAACAGTTACTCACAGCATCTCATTTTTAATCATCACTGCAGTTGCCACTGCTACTGCTGCCAATCCCGACACTGACTTGGTCAGGTTAGCACCATGAAATGGCATTCAATCTGCCATTTTGCGACAAAAACAGATGTTCACAGCAACCGGGCTTAGGAGGTAGCATAGTCTAAACAGCACACTTAGCTATCCTTCAGTTAAAGACATTTGGGCTTTCTCGCGCTGTGCATGTTGGTTGCTGGTGATTGTCTAAATGTACTAAGAAAGAAACTACTCACACATTTTTGTCCTTCACTAACAACCAACCAACCAACGTTAGGTGGCCTTATTTCATTTAAGTAATCGCTCAAGGGAATAGCTATCTTTCAAACCCTTAAATTGCATTTTAAGAGAATCACGGTTGGTTAAGGCATTTTGTAGCTTTTCAGTACACCTAGTCACGAGATTCCAACCCAGCTATGCTTTGCCTCGTCTGTTGCATGTAACGGAAGCCGCAATCTTTTGGCCTTTGGTCATTTAGAAATGGGGGTTGCGAGCGAATCCGTGTTTTTGCACCTACGACCCCAGGTGTAATGACCACGTGGTGCCATATCCAAGCCTGTCACGCCACATCCACGGGGGTATGAGTGTAGCAGATGATGACCCAAAGCTAACGCGTGCTTTTGCTCAAAACTCGTTTACCATTTCTGACGTGACGGGGTCATGCGGGTGTAACTTCGACCGACATGGGTTTGGATGTTCTCGAGGTACAAAGCTGATGGAATTGCGGGCCACGTGGTGAGGGAACTAATCCATGGTAAAATGTCTGAGCCTGAGCCTCAGCCTTCAGCATTTGGAGCGTAACAGCGGTGGTCACAGAATGAGACTGATGCTTCCATTGATTGAGAGAGAGGCAGACTTCGGTCCATGAGCCTGGAGGATTCGTGTCGAGACACCAAACACCCTTAAAATTTGGTTCGCTGGTAGCTGCTGATAGGAGGAAATGCCGAGTCTGAGGGTCCCTACAGCGGGGAACTCAACTTGAAGGCGATTGAGGAGCTGTCTACTACTTTTACCCTTCTGCACCTTACGATGAATCCCTGATTCGGATGGACGTTAACGTAACCATCCTTGGCCTGTTTCAGCTCGTGGTGACAGTCATATTGACTTCAGTTGTGATCTACCCTTACACTGTCATCGCATTCAACTTCTTCCGCAAATTCTACACCAAAGAGGGGAATGGAGAGAAGGAATACAAGTGCAATGACATGTTGACTGTGAGCAATTTCTCTATCATCCCTCTCACTTCCTCCTTCACCCGACGTAACAAACGCTATTCGGTCTCTCCTCTTTTCTTCCCCTCTAGTGTTTTGCTTTTCACCTCCATACGAGTCTGCGAGCAGGTAGTGGAATTGGAGATAAGATTGAACCACCCGATGGAGGCGAGCATGAAGCACTACGGATCCCCTTTGACATGTCACTCTACTTCTTTGTTATTATCATCCTCCTCGCGACCATGCAAGGTTTGTGGCTTTTTCCTCCTCTCTTGGCTAGAGCCGACCATTTGGGTTGTTAGGAGAAAGTGTCAGACCTTTAAAGTTTTGGCCTTGTTGTCTATCCAGGTCTGGCGTGGTTCCCTCGATCTTTCCCCCACAAAATTTTACCACATGAGGCGCCTTTTCACTGGCTAATTCACTTTGAATCAAACCTGCCGGATGTCTTGTTTTCTTTCTCATTTACCAAGTAATTTCTCATCTTATGTGGAGGCGGAAGTTTGGCCTCAATCGGACCGTTTAATTGAGTGGATATTGTCCGCTGAAGTCTCCTTTTTCACGGGGCAATTATAGCCTTGCCATTTGGAAATTGTGTCGGAAGACGTTTTCTTCTGCTCCAGTGCTACGAGAGCTGTGGAGCTTTTACTGCAAAAATGCGTGCACAAATCAACCAGTTTGGAGCGCTTAAACCTCTTGGCCAATTTAGAATACCTTTTTCCGGGGCAAGCCGATGCCTTGCGATAGTAAGTCGCCATTCGGTACGGTCTCGGGTAATGTAGGCGCGTTCGAAAGCCCTACTGGTACCATTTGATTGAAGGTTTACCACTCATCAAAACCTCTTTTGCACATCAATTTTGCTGGTTGATATCAGGTAGACCAACTGCAAGGGTGTGTAGTGTTCGAGTCCGCCTTTGAGGATGGATTCGCTGGCCATCGGAACGTATTTGCCTATATTCACTCACCTACCCTCGAGATTGTCCTTCCATTAAGGTTTAGCTTAGGACCCGGCAGATAAGGCCAAGATTTTTCGCTTCTACAAACATAGCAAGACGTGAATGAGTTTAAATAGGACCTCTGTAGATGCATGGAATGATGACAGTCATTACCGGAAATTGGAGAGGTCGATGACCGAACCTACGCAACGTCGAGTTTATGGGAATGGCAATAATGCTAGACGATGTTTAGGCTCCCTAATGACAACAACGTTTGAGGTTGAGTGTACGGATTTAATTTCCATTTTTTCAACAGGTCTAGTCATCGATGCCTTGGGCGACCTACGAGATCGGTTAGAGCGGGTGCAGGAGGACTTGGAGCCCAAGTGTTTCATCTGTGGCATTGAAAGGTAGTACTTTGATGCCACTCCACATGGCCTCGATCGACACGTGGAACGCGGACACAACTTCACCAACTACATATAGGTTCATTTGACTCTGCGAGCGGCTAAATCGAGGCTTAGATATTTCGACCGAACACGTGGGCTACGACACGCAAGGATCGAACCATCCTTTAAGTCTAATCCATCTAAGCTCCACCTCATCAGGACCAGCATTATTGATAATCGACTCGCCCGCCTTTGGAATAGAGGGACTCTCAGTCTTCCTACCTGTCTAGTTGTCACCGGAATTAATGAGGGGGGGAGAGTGGAACCGTTGACAGCGATTGTCGCGTACTTCGAAGTGGCATTAGCCTCGTGTTCTTAACATTCGATGCGTGTTAAATTCTATGCCAACTAGGTGAGCTTTGAATTAACGTGTTTTATTTTTGACCACCCAGTTAACCGTGTCACATGAAGGAGCGCACGTTGCAATCAATGTTCACCGAGTTATGCAGACATATCTACTTTTTGTAGGAACTTCCTCATGCAATTCATCAACAAACCCGATACCGAATTCTCCGGTCAGGTGAGTTCACACTGCAATGTTGTTATTTTTGTGTACTCTTTTTTGTTACACCAGAGGTGTTGTATTTGTTGTTGCGCATTCGCATGGCTCTAATCGCTGTGTCATGAACTCGGAGGTGTCCAATTCTGCGTGCTACAGGATGACGAAGCAGCAGACAGAGTAGAGAAATGCCTTCACACCCGGATCTTCAGATGCCGCCTTTCAAAGCAACTCTTTGTTCCTTTTTCATTTACATTTGTCGTCTCACATAGAAAATTGGTGTAGTAGGGAGCAACACCCCGAAACCTCGCATTACTTTCGAATTGGCTTCTCGCCTTTCTCATTTCCCCTACCTAATATTTTTATCATTAGTCTGTTTTACGCCTCCCATCTAGGAAAATACACTCTTTGCCTAATCGTTGTGGAAGGTTTTCCTTCTTCATTGAAAGCAGGTCGCGGCTAGGAGTTGATTTCAGCGCTTGGTAGGGTTACCATTCAGGGAGGCTGATGTGACCACCGACTTCCGCCCTCTCAAAATGAGACCAGGAGTCCGCAAGTAGCAATTAAAACCCAAGTTGTTTGCTGGGTAGATGACATCGTGGAATTCCATAACTCCTTCCAGAGCAAATATCACCTCAGGGCAAAGGAAAAGGGAGGTCGTGGTTCCACGGTTGGGGTTTGCAGTTCCATAGCACCTTTACGGGTCAAAATGGAGTCGAACAAATACGTTTGGTCAGAAGGTGGAAAGTTCTGTGCGATAAACTATGAGCCACAATGTAAATTGACGCCTATTCGGTTCACCGGTTGATAATGAGTTCGACTTTCTAGAAAGCATTTGTGGAGACTGACTCCGACATTACTGTTAACAAGTGGCTCTAGGTGGAACTGAATAGCGAAATTTAGACGCATTTTGCTGAGAAATAACAGAACAAACTACAAAGTGATTCAATGAAACATATGAGAGGTAGAATGGAGGGTGCTAAACCAGAAAATGCATTGATAGCCATAAATCGCGACCGAATGGAAATTCCTTTAGCCCTCGAATATACTTAGCCTCCAGGATGACAACCGCTTCAATGGTTTCCCAAAGATACTAGTGTTTTGTTCAAGCTTGCGACAGAGAAAGGAGCATCAAGCTACCCCACCGAACAAAGGGGATCATCCCACTCTTGACATCCACGATCGAATACCAGCATGGTCTTGAGTTCGACCCGGGGATTGCCCCAAATTGATCCCACAATGTACTTAAACCTGCTCCTCGTTGAAATGGAATTTAATTAGTGAAGAAGCTATTCGTAGCTTTGCATTTGCTGCTGCCTGTGTTGAGATGATTGTGTGCATCCCCAAACGACCGCTTTCACAAGTAAACTGGTTTACTGTTCCATTCAAATTATTGCCAATTTTCTCTGTTCAAAATTTGCCATTAAAATTCCATTTTCCACCTATAGTAAAAGTTGATGCCCACAGCAACTGGTTGAAAGTGAGGAGTTGCTCAATTGTTTCTAATGTTCCCATGCAAAGACAAAACAAACGGACTGAAATACGTCTTAAATTGATTTAAATGTTTGAAATCTAAGCATAATTCAGCCTAATTTATTGGGATACCTAGCTTTGGTACTTCCATAAATGCTTTAAATAACTATTAAATATTCTTAAGGCACACGAATTTGAGGGTTTGTATGCATTTCTAGTTGTAGAGCGGAATATAAACGACCTGCAGTTATGTGATAGGTCTCTACAGTAGACGAAACCATCCAGTCGGCATGAAAGTTCAGCTAGCATTTCAAAGCTGGTACGGTCGAACAATGTGGTTGCGATTCACCTCCATCAGCTTCACAGCTCGGATAAAACAGCAAAAGCGTTCAGGTCGGATGCAAGCACAGATCTCCATCACGAGTAGATATAGGTTTGGATGTTCGGATTGTGGCCAATCAAAGGTCAGATATCAGTAGCATAACTGAAAATGCATCAACCATCTGACCTTTGATTGGCTACAATCCAAACATCCAAATCAATATCTACTCGCGAATGAGATCTGTGCTTGCATCCTACCTAAAAGCTTTAAATATTTCATGCGAGCTACGAAGCTGATGGAATTGAATTGAAATCATATTGTTCGACCGTACTAGCTTTTAAATGCTAGCTGAACTTTCATGCCGACTGGATGGTTTCGTCTACTGTAGAGACCTATCACATAACTGCAGGTCGTTTATATTCCGCTCTACAACTAGAAATGCATACAAACCCTCAAATTCGTGTGCCTTAAGAATATTTAATAGTTATTTAAAGCATTTATGGAAGTACCAAAGCTAGGTATCCCAATAAATTAGGCTGAATTATGCTTAGATTTCAAACATTTAAATCAATTTAAGACGTATTTCAGTCCGTTTGTTTTGTCTTTGCATGGGAACATTAGAAACAATTGAGCAACTCCTCACTTTCAACCAGTTGCTGTGGGCATCAACTTTTACTATAGGTGGAAAATGGAATTTTAATGGCAAATTTTGAACAGAGAAAATTGGCAATAATTTGAATGGAACAGTAAACCAGTTTACTTGTGAAAGCGGTCGTTTGGGGATGCACACAATCATCTCAACACAGGCAGCAGCAAATGCAAAGCTACGAATAGCTTCTTCACTAATTAAATTCCATTTCAACGAGGAGCAGGTTTAAGTACATTGTGGGATCAATTTGGGGCAATCCCCGGGTCGAACTCAAGACCATGCTGGTATTCGATCGTGGATGTCAAGAGTGGGATGATCCCCTTTGTTCGGTGGGGTAGCTTGATGCTCCTTTCTCTGTCGCAAGCTTGAACAAAACACTAGTATCTTTGGGAAACCATTGAAGCGGTTGTCATCCTGGAGGCTAAGTATATTCGAGGGCTAAAGGAATTTCCATTCGGTCGCGATTTATGGCTATCAATGCATTTTCTGGTTTAGCACCCTCCATTCTACCTCTCATATGTTTCATTGAATCACTTTGTAGTTTGTTCTGTTATTTCTCAGCAAAATGCGTCTAAATTTCGCTATTCAGTTCCACCTAGAGCCACTTGTTAACAGTAATGTCGGAGTCAGTCTCCACAAATGCTTTCTAGAAAGTCGAACTCATTATCAACCGGTGAACCGAATAGGCGTCAATTTACATTGTGGCTCATAGTTTATCGCACAGAACTTTCCACCTTCTGACCAAACGTATTTGTTCGACTCCATTTTGACCCGTAAAGGTGCTATGGAACTGCAAACCCCAACCGTGGAACCACGACCTCCCTTTTCCTTTGCCCTGAGGTGATATTTGCTCTGGAAGGAGTTATGGAATTCCACGATGTCATCTACCCAGCAAACAACTTGGGTTTTAATTGCTACTTGCGGACTCCTGGTCTCATTTTGAGAGGGCGGAAGTCGGTGGTCACATCAGCCTCCCTGAATGGTAACCCTACCAAGCGCTGAAATCAACTCCTAGCCGCGACCTGCTTTCAATGAAGAAGGAAAACCTTCCACAACGATTAGGCAAAGAGTGTATTTTCCTAGATGGGAGGCGTAAAACAGACTAATGATAAAAATATTAGGTAGGGGAAATGAGAAAGGCGAGAAGCCAATTCGAAAGTAATGCGAGGTTTCGGGGTGTTGCTCCCTACTACACCAATTTTCTATGTGAGACGACAAATGTAAATGAAAAAGGAACAAAGAGTTGCTTTGAAAGGCGGCATCTGAAGATCCGGGTGTGAAGGCATTTCTCTACTCTGTCTGCTGCTTCGTCATCCTGTAGCACGCAGAATTGGACACCTCCGAGTTCATGACACAGCGATTAGAGCCATGCGAATGCGCAACAACAAATACAACACCTCTGGTGTAACAAAAAAGAGTACACAAAAATAACAACATTGCAGTGTGAACTCACCTGACCGGAGAATTCGGTATCGGGTTTGTTGATGAATTGCATGAGGAAGTTCCTACAAAAAGTAGATATGTCTGCATAACTCGGTGAACATTGATTGCAACGTGCGCTCCTTCATGTGACACGGTTAACTGGGTGGTCAAAAATAAAACACGTTAATTCAAAGCTCACCTAGTTGGCATAGAATTTAACACGCATCGAATGTTAAGAACACGAGGCTAATGCCACTTCGAAGTACGCGACAATCGCTGTCAACGGTTCCACTCTCCCCCCCTCATTAATTCCGGTGACAACTAGACAGGTAGGAAGACTGAGAGTCCCTCTATTCCAAAGGCGGGCGAGTCGATTATCAATAATGCTGGTCCTGATGAGGTGGAGCTTAGATGGATTAGACTTAAAGGATGGTTCGATCCTTGCGTGTCGTAGCCCACGTGTTCGGTCGAAATATCTAAGCCTCGATTTAGCCGCTCGCAGAGTCAAATGAACCTATATGTAGTTGGTGAAGTTGTGTCCGCGTTCCACGTGTCGATCGAGGCCATGTGGAGTGGCATCAAAGTACTACCTTTCAATGCCACAGATGAAACACTTGGGCTCCAAGTCCTCCTGCACCCGCTCTAACCGATCTCGTAGGTCGCCCAAGGCATCGATGACTAGACCTGTTGAAAAAATGGAAATTAAATCCGTACACTCAACCTCAAACGTTGTTGTCATTAGGGAGCCTAAACATCGTCTAGCATTATTGCCATTCCCATAAACTCGACGTTGCGTAGGTTCGGTCATCGACCTCTCCAATTTCCGGTAATGACTGTCATCATTCCATGCATCTACAGAGGTCCTATTTAAACTCATTCACGTCTTGCTATGTTTGTAGAAGCGAAAAATCTTGGCCTTATCTGCCGGGTCCTAAGCTAAACCTTAATGGAAGGACAATCTCGAGGGTAGGTGAGTGAATATAGGCAAATACGTTCCGATGGCCAGCGAATCCATCCTCAAAGGCGGACTCGAACACTACACACCCTTGCAGTTGGTCTACCTGATATCAACCAGCAAAATTGATGTGCAAAAGAGGTTTTGATGAGTGGTAAACCTTCAATCAAATGGTACCAGTAGGGCTTTCGAACGCGCCTACATTACCCGAGACCGTACCGAATGGCGACTTACTATCGCAAGGCATCGGCTTGCCCCGGAAAAAGGTATTCTAAATTGGCCAAGAGGTTTAAGCGCTCCAAACTGGTTGATTTGTGCACGCATTTTTGCAGTAAAAGCTCCACAGCTCTCGTAGCACTGGAGCAGAAGAAAACGTCTTCCGACACAATTTCCAAATGGCAAGGCTATAATTGCCCCGTGAAAAAGGAGACTTCAGCGGACAATATCCACTCAATTAAACGGTCCGATTGAGGCCAAACTTCCGCCTCCACATAAGATGAGAAATTACTTGGTAAATGAGAAAGAAAACAAGACATCCGGCAGGTTTGATTCAAAGTGAATTAGCCAGTGAAAAGGCGCCTCATGTGGTAAAATTTTGTGGGGGAAAGATCGAGGGAACCACGCCAGACCTGGATAGACAACAAGGCCAAAACTTTAAAGGTCTGACACTTTCTCCTAACAACCCAAATGGTCGGCTCTAGCCAAGAGAGGAGGAAAAAGCCACAAACCTTGCATGGTCGCGAGGAGGATGATAATAACAAAGAAGTAGAGTGACATGTCAAAGGGGATCCGTAGTGCTTCATGCTCGCCTCCATCGGGTGGTTCAATCTTATCTCCAATTCCACTACCTGCTCGCAGACTCGTATGGAGGTGAAAAGCAAAACACTAGAGGGGAAGAAAAGAGGAGAGACCGAATAGCGTTTGTTACGTCGGGTGAAGGAGGAAGTGAGAGGGATGATAGAGAAATTGCTCACAGTCAACATGTCATTGCACTTGTATTCCTTCTCTCCATTCCCCTCTTTGGTGTAGAATTTGCGGAAGAAGTTGAATGCGATGACAGTGTAAGGGTAGATCACAACTGAAGTCAATATGACTGTCACCACGAGCTGAAACAGGCCAAGGATGGTTACGTTAACGTCCATCCGAATCAGGGATTCATCGTAAGGTGCAGAAGGGTAAAAGTAGTAGACAGCTCCTCAATCGCCTTCAAGTTGAGTTCCCCGCTGTAGGGACCCTCAGACTCGGCATTTCCTCCTATCAGCAGCTACCAGCGAACCAAATTTTAAGGGTGTTTGGTGTCTCGACACGAATCCTCCAGGCTCATGGACCGAAGTCTGCCTCTCTCTCAATCAATGGAAGCATCAGTCTCATTCTGTGACCACCGCTGTTACGCTCCAAATGCTGAAGGCTGAGGCTCAGGCTCAGACATTTTACCATGGATTAGTTCCCTCACCACGTGGCCCGCAATTCCATCAGCTTTGTACCTCGAGAACATCCAAACCCATGTCGGTCGAAGTTACACCCGCATGACCCCGTCACGTCAGAAATGGTAAACGAGTTTTGAGCAAAAGCACGCGTTAGCTTTGGGTCATCATCTGCTACACTCATACCCCCGTGGATGTGGCGTGACAGGCTTGGATATGGCACCACGTGGTCATTACACCTGGGGTCGTAGGTGCAAAAACACGGATTCGCTCGCAACCCCCATTTCTAAATGACCAAAGGCCAAAAGATTGCGGCTTCCGTTACATGCAACAGACGAGGCAAAGCATAGCTGGGTTGGAATCTCGTGACTAGGTGTACTGAAAAGCTACAAAATGCCTTAACCAACCGTGATTCTCTTAAAATGCAATTTAAGGGTTTGAAAGATAGCTATTCCCTTGAGCGATTACTTAAATGAAATAAGGCCACCTAACGTTGGTTGGTTGGTTGTTAGTGAAGGACAAAAATGTGTGAGTAGTTTCTTTCTTAGTACATTTAGACAATCACCAGCAACCAACATGCACAGCGCGAGAAAGCCCAAATGTCTTTAACTGAAGGATAGCTAAGTGTGCTGTTTAGACTATGCTACCTCCTAAGCCCGGTTGCTGTGAACATCTGTTTTTGTCGCAAAATGGCAGATTGAATGCCATTTCATGGTGCTAACCTGACCAAGTCAGTGTCGGGATTGGCAGCAGTAGCAGTGGCAACTGCAGTGATGATTAAAAATGAGATGCTGTGAGTAACTGTTGAACGTGTCTGGGTGAGTATGAAAGTGGATGGTGAGACCTTGTGGTCAAAATTGTTTATGGTGGCCAAGCTTTCATGAAGTGACGTTCATAGCAAAGGCGTTAGTGGCGTCGTGCGCTTTGACTCCAGCTGAATTGGTAATGCTGTCAGTGACAGCGATGTATTCGAGATCGCCACTGCTATTGGATGCAAGAAATCTATTCAATAGTCGTGCTGATTTGGTTTTAATGAGCCTGTTGTTGGGCTCCACCAAAGGTGTCACATTGACATGCCTACCTACATGTAGTCACTATTTTGTTGCATTACCTCTTAGGAATGGCGCATGGCCCCTTCTTTGCCCCATCGGCTGAGGATCAGGCAGCCTAGGCTGCTGATCTGCCAACCTTCGTGAGTGCCAAAAGAAGCGATGGAGGCCGCTACCCTACCAACATGCATGCCAATCATTAAGACGAGAGCATATGCTGAGGCTCAAAAGACAAAGGCGGTATTGTAAACAATCCGTAGGTGCACCAGCTTTTCAGTCCCAACCACCACTTTCCCCGCTTCACTTCTCCCAGTTCTTCTTAAATTCTAGTGATACTTGAGGTGGAGTCAACTTTATAAGTGGTAGAAATGCCAAAGGGTGCATCACTAGAAGTGCAGAACGTGATGGCAATTGGCAGATGTGAAGATAGCAGTGCCAGTGAGCGGTTTCCTAGCAGCAAGGTAGTGGGCAAGACAGTCCCATGCACGCTTGCGTTGATCAACACAGTCACTTTTTTTGCAGTAGCATTGATGGCGCCGATTATGATGCTGCCAAGGTCATCCTTTTGCGTGGTATTCATATTGCGCTTCCATCAGCATGATTTACAGAGGCGTTTAGTGAAAACTGGTAGAGCCCACCAGAAAAAAAGGCGATGTTTACTCGTATCGTTAAGAGGCTACAAGAAAGGTGGTTTGCCTAGTTGGTTTTGCCTCTCTGTTTTACATTATCTAACAACTCATCCATCCGTCCGCCCACTTTCTCCGACCCTAAATTCCCTACTCGCCGCTCTTTTCTTTTCAAATCGAAGTAGGCACTTCGTAGTGGGAAAGAGGAGTCCTAAAGTTCTGAAGAGCGTCAGACTTTCATGCAATATCAGTCGAAGAAATTAAACACTGGCTATCTCAATAATGCGTCGTATTTCGGTCGAAGAAATTAAACACTAGTGTTAATGGACTTACTTGTCATTTTCCGCCTTCTTCACATGCCCTGTGATGCACGAAATTCAACCAAAGTGAAGAAACACAAAGGCAAGTTGTGTCTGCTTCTATGAAGCCACCACGCGACACGCGCCACCGATTGGGTCAGAAGAAATTAATCATTCAACTAAACACCACACATACTCACATGCGCACCCCATCACCTTCTATCACTCATCTTGCCTTTCCACCTACTCATCGGTCCCACCATCCTGCACTTCGTCAGTGCCTCAGTCCCACTTTGTCATCTACTCACTCTCGGTCTACCTCTCATCAGCCACCTCCACCACCCTTTTCTCATTCCCTTTGTAGTCCCAACTTCCCGTCCTGCCATTCCAAATGCGTCAAGGGGCTAAAATATGTGGAAACCATGGAAGTCAGGAATCATTGCACCCTCACCCTCCCTTACCTTTTCCCACTAAACTCACTTGCATGCGTTCATTCAGCATTGTCACAACTGCTATCCTAGTTCATTTCACCTATCGCGGTAGCACTATGGGTTGCGTCTTCAAACGTGCCGATTGATAAAAACCCACATCACTTCTACAAAGTCCATTCCTACATGCATTACTCTAACACATGGCTAGGTAGATGAATGGACTCTGGAGCATATGGAAGAAAGAAGGAAGGGAGTGAGAAATACGGCGTCATAGCATTACGTGGAAGCATCCGACCATGACCCTTCCCATCCCTTTCTTCACTTCCCTTCTGCAAACTTCCCGTCTCTGCCTCCCTCTTAACTAACCTTGTGTCCCTTTCAGCTGAAAAACATGTTGCCTTATCTTCACGGGCGAGGTGCAATCACTGCCATTCTCCTTCCTGGTGCAAGACAACAATTGGCCTACAACGCACCTTCGTTAGCCCAATATTTATAGTCAGTGCTGAGTTACCGATTTCTCTACCCGATTCATATCTCGCACTGCTCTTACTGCCCTCATGTGTCCGAAGGGCATCCTTTAATAAGGAGACCTTAGGGGTCAAGGCAGCATACTTAATTAAAGAGTAGTAGTGACGCTGATCCTTCCCATTCCCTTTAGCGACCTTTGCATTTGCAATGATACGCGAAATCCAGCTTAGGTAGAAAAGCACACAGTGTAGCAATGCTTGAACACACAAAACCATTTACAAGCGACGCTGTCCAAAGCTCACACCAGACGACACTAAGAGACACCACGTGACACGTGCTGCTTATCGATTTACAAGTGCCAATCGCAAGACACCGTTAGAGATGCCCTTCTATTGCCTATTCTTCTTCGCACCCTCGTTTCTGTCATTTGTTTATTCACCAGTGTCTCCCTTCGCTTCATCTTCTCACCTACGGTCTTCTTTTCATCCCTTTCCATCTCCTTGTCATTCCAAATTCCCACCCTGCTGACCTGTGCTTCAGACTCGGAGAAGGCGGCACGACCACATTTTTGACCAAATACCTTCATACAAAGGAAAGCAATATGAGCTTAAAAACAAGCCAACGAATAACAAAGTTCTGCTTTTCCTTACTAGAGTTAAAAAAGCTTGAATGGATCGAAATGGCTATAATTAAAGTTGCTTTTAAAACACCTGTCTAGCTTTCTTAAAAAATTGCTGTCAGTGACTGAATGATCTTTCCTTGTTGGCGCAAACAAATATTGCGGCATCCGATTCCTCCAGAGGCAGATGAGGGAGCATTTGTTTGGTGGCTTTCATAGTAGCCGAAATGCGAATTCACCGGCCTATTCAGGGTTAACATTGCCATTTTGTCCACTTTAACTCTTTGTCGATCTAGCTCACAGCTGCGCAAGAATTGACGCAATTCCCTTGAGCGATTACTTAAATGAAATAAGGCCACCTAACGTTGGTTGCCAAGGCCGTAGAGAATGTACATCCACAGTAGATTGGTGAAAATAATTTGGTTTCAGTTTTAGTCACATATCGAAATGATTAAGCCTGACAGTCAGTCCAAAATACGCCTCAAAACACGACCTACGCCAGATCACTACGTGATGCGCCAAGCTACCAGAATGTAGTAAAGTGCGACCTATCTGTTTTCCGCTGTGTGTAACCGGTTGTACAATGGTGGCCAGTATTGTTAACGAAATAACCACATCCAGCAGGCGGCATGAAAAGAAAAAGTAGTTTGCATTTTCCAGCAGAGACAGTAAAGTAGACCCCAAGGTATAGAAACGACTAAATAGATGACAGAATGTGTGAGCATTGTCTTTTTGCGTAGACCGATTTTGGAATCACTCGAAACCCACACTATCTGTGAAGATGGCACCCCACTTCCAAAGCAGGCATTGTAGATCCATCTCCTGTAGCCACATTAAATAGAACCAGCTGTTCGAGATCTCCTCGGGACATCTACTCGAGGTAATTCCACTGCTACCTCCATCGTTACAGCCAGTCTTCATCCCAAGAAGTCGCTTTATCTGCTGTTGGTCGTACTGCTCTCGATACTTTTTGAGAACTTTTATCTTAATTAACTTATCCTAGTACATGTGGGGAAAGCTGGGAGTGGAAAGTACCTATTTGTTTCATCGGGCTCTTAGCCTCTCATCGGAAGGCTGTTCAGCTATTCAAATGCCCTCGAATTCGAGCATTCGAGATATTTCCTTCTCCCGTTTGAATATAACGAGGGGAGCCTAGCAGCAAAGAGAGGGATGCATTTATGCTTGAGAACTCGACAGTTGAGAAATCGATTGTTAGATTACTCACCTTCAAGAAGTAGCAAGTAACAAGCATGCCCATGGAAAGGGTTGAGTGAGCAATAGCGAGCATCTTGAGCAATGGACCCAAATACGAGGCTGACTCGGCTAACGTAATCCACTCCTCTTCCTCCTCTAGTCCCACGTCGACTTCTGTGTCTTGAAGGGAGTCCACGATGCTGAAGACGGTGTCAGTGATTGATGTAACAAACGAGGCACCGATTGCGGTCTCTTCTGCCACCTCTTCTGTACCGGGTCCTCGTTTTTCAATCGAGCGGTGGAAACCCTGGTTAGTAGAACTTTGGATAAGAATGGCTTGTTGTGTGGAAAAGGGAACTGGATTTCGCCCTGTAGAAGAGGAGGAGGAGGAGGAGGAGGAGGATGTTGATCACGAAGGCAAGGATGAGAGCACCCAACTTGAACCAGTAAAATTTGCGCGCGAAAATCGAGACAAGGAAGGTGGAGGTTGGAGTGGGCTTCTGTTCCACGGCCGTGGGCTCTTCCATGCTCTCTCGCTGCAGTGTTTGAGGACCTTGCCCTACAGCAAAGACGAGTAGTACGCAGAATTCATGACTACTGAAAAGCGCATGCCTGTAGTTGCCTACTAGTTGAAATTAAAAGTGAATTCACTTCAATGGCAAAAACATGATAAAAACGAGCTTTACAACTCAAGTGAATGGCACACACGATGCCAAAATTGAGGCACTGCTTTAAGGAAAGCAGGATCAGGGTGCCTCTAGCGCCAGTTATGTAAACCTACAGTCTAATCGGGTAGTCAATCTCAATATAAAGCTTCTTAAACAGCAATGCTTTACAGCCGTATCGATCCGCAACCTGCTACTGAAATCACAAATAAGTATGCTGAAAAATAAGACTGTCAAGGGATTGAAAGACACCGCAGACACAAGCAAATGCGGTGATTCCAAATTGCAAGGTTAGCAAAAGTTACCTTCGCACGGCAAGAAATTTGACCGAATGAGAGGGCTACTTATTGAAAGCATTCAACGGTCAACATGATAAGATGGGAAAGCCCTGCTTTAGCACACTCGAATAGCACTCACCTCGCCGTTCTTCTCTGGGATGCATTGAAAATGGGCAAGAAGGTAAAGTCGGTGGGCAGTCCGCCCAATCAGATGCGAGGACGTCTAGCAACGACAACTTTAGCCAAATGAAATGTAGCTAGGGGAGAGGGAGAGGAGAGGACATGAAAACACACAAAATAGCTAATTGGGAGGCTATAAAATAGGAATCTAACTTGGCCATGCAAATATGGCTACTGCCAGCACCAGACACTACATCACTTCTCGATGAGGATCAGCAAAATACGTGCTCATTTCGCCTTTGGTGTTGGTATGCTGAATGGATAATAGTGAGTAGTATGTACATGAGAATAAATAGACTGATGAAACGGAAGAAGCAAATGCTTGAAATAGAAAAAATGAAACGATTAGGAAACGAAGGTAGCGAAATTACTGGCGCGTTTAATCTCTACACATAGGCAAGGGTAAGCGAAGGAGAAATGAATAACCCCTCGATTGGAGAATGAACCTCTTCACTACTTTAGCAGTGCAATTAGTTAGCAGATAAGTCAACCGTTAAGACGCAGAATTTCGCTTAACAAATAAGTAATAACAACTTGGAGGGAAAGGTAAGGTAACCTTTGGGAACATCCGCTTAGCTCTTTGGAACAGTTCTTGCTGCCTGCCACCGAGAATGCATAGACCTAAGAAAGGGGTATAAGGGAGCAATGGGAAGGTGAGAGATACGTACCTCTGTAGCCAAGACGCGTGCATCAACTTACCAATTGGAAGGAGACGTTTTATTGAAGCAACCAGTAGACTGGTGGAACCCCTATTCGGTGCCATTCCTATCAAGAATAAAAGAACCCAGGTTAGGGGGAATGTTTCCCTCCTTCGCCAGACAAGTGCCGCACAACCAGCCAATCAGAACTGACCAGATCTAGTGTGATGATGAGAGAGGGTGCGAGGCACAACATCAGTAGAGATCGAGCCTCTTTCTGCAGTCGGCATTATTAGCGCCAGAGCATCCAACTCATGACTTCCAGCAAATGTCTCCTCCTCTCGTTTGGAGTTCTGTCAAATATGGAGGGAGGTGAGGGAATGATTTGTAATTTCGGTTAGAGTAATGGTTGTAATATTGCTGACCAGAGAGCCATTCCAAATGAGGAAAAGATAGACAACAGCGCTGAAGAGTCTATTCGTCCCCACGGTGGGCTGCTTAAGCCACTCAGTACGGTATCGGTTGGCAAAGGTGATGGGGAGGGGATACAGAGCGAACATATTGCGCACTAGCAACTCGCAGGCAGCTGTCAAATCGCCCTCATTGTCTGTCGTTACCTGGATAGGGGTAGCTGAGGCACCGCTTTGATCAGCTTGTGCGGAGGATTGAAAACACACATACAAATGACAATCTCTCACCCAGACGTCTCTCCCAACTTTGCACAGCGAAGGCCTGATCCAAGAGGCGCTCTGAGATGGGGGGAAGTACCCTCCAAGCATGTCGACTAAAAGGACAAATTCGAAAGAGTGGATAAGATGAATGTGCCTTGGCACCCACGTACATACCCACACAACTTCCTGCCTGTTTCTGTGCGACAACAATTAAGGCAACTCTTTTGGCAACAACACATGCTAAGACTTGGGCAAACAGCCAGATGCAGACATGCGCATATTTTCACCCCAAAGTTTAGGGCGCCTGCTATAGAGATTGCCTACAAGAAAACTAAACGCAGTGGGTAGTGAGGTGGGCAGGCAGGAGTTGTGTCCGACTACAAATAACGAGGCAGGAACAATGCGCTCACCTTCGTTCCCAAGGATTAAGTAGAGGTGAAGAATGACAAAAAGAGGTAGTCGATAGAAGTATAAGAATGAATAATTCTTGGCAATCCAAGCCAGGCTATGCTAGAACGAGATTTGGTTTTAGGTAAAGGGCAGGTTATTTACGTCTAGTCTGGCCTGCGCTAGTCTGGTCTGGGTTATGCATCTCTGCATGATTTAATTGCCATAATCAAAAGGGGGACTAAAGGATGGTTGAAGGGGACTTATAATGAGGGTGCTGATGGACGACAAGGTAGGAAGGGGAGGGGAATAGAGGGGACAAATGATGTTGATTCCGAAGGAGGTAAGGGAGTTAGAAGCGTGAGGTAGTTGCGAGTTGCGAGATTTCCTCATGTCACTGAGTTGGAAAATGAAGGTGAGGAAATAAAATGTTAAAAGTACTTAGCTCTCCATCTTCGTTTGATCTGGATGCAATAATCGAGAGCCTATGAAGCGAAGTATAAGAGCAAGGAGCCACACTGGAGATGCGTTGGAGTGAGGCATGAGAAAGGAGGGGAAGACAAGATGGCCCCTCTCCACCCATTTTGAAGACGCCATCAAACCAAGATACTGCATGTGCACCTTGATCCCTTATGTCTACAAGAAAGAGAAAGAGTCTCATTTCACATAGCATGAAGTCGTGATGAGTCGAGTAAATGGGCCGAATTATTGTTGGGGTTGAATTGAGTGCTAGCCCATAGGGAGTCTCTGAGGACAAGGCACGTACGGTAGATCTAGTATCCCTATCCACTACTTTTTTCCCTATTTTATCCACTCTTGTCATAACCAGGCTTGAGTTTCTAGTCTAGCCTGTTCTGACTCAGCCCAATCTAGTCAGATCTTGTCAAGCCTAGTCATGCTAACCATGCTAACTTGCTTCCAAAGTGGGACATTAATAGTGAGCAAGTTGTTATATATCGGTAGTACTGCTGCTTATTTGGTGATGGCAAATGCACATAAGGCACTTGAAAAGCAAGTGGAGCACAGTTGGTGAAGGGCGAGGTATGAATTAATTCAGCGAGTCGACGACTTACCCATGAGAATGGAGGGGCGTTTCACATGCGTATCCCTACTCTGTGGTTGGACGGATCATTGTTTCGCATTACGAAAGACGGTAGGGGAGGATGCGCTTCCTTGGTGGAAGCAAAGAAACATGAATGTTCGGCCAAAAGAGACGAAGGAATGATTGAGACGGAGGCAAAATACGAAAACCCGCGATGATGGGGGAGAAAGGGTGGAGAAGGAGAAGAGAGGATTAAAAGTGGACATCATAGGATGTCTCTGCACAGTGCTGCAGTGCAGCATGCCTTAGTTCTTTCCTTCTTTCGCCAACTCGTTCCTGAACTGATTGACTCACTGCCCCGTCTGGTTGCGTGGCTAAGTAGAATGGGAAGAAGGTAACCTAATGGAAGGAGTTTGAGTTATTTAGTGATATAATCGAAGAGATCAGTCATAGCTTTCCCTTCCCTGTGATTTGCACTGGACACAGGGTTTAAAGGTATTGAATTGACGCACGCAAATTAAGCAAAAAGGAGATGGAAATCTCAAAGTAAGACGTCTCCTGAACTGCGGATTGGGAAGTTAGGCGTAACGAAAAGACGTAGAGAGATGCGACGGAAGATGAGAATGAAAAGAAGACAGGAGGTGAAGAGACGATGAAGCGGAAGGGAGGCACTGGCGCACAACTGGATGGTAGGAATGGCATTGAGAAGCAGGATGATGGTAGAAGATGCCACAAGACGTAGAAGAACAGTTCTGACGGATGGACGGTGTCTCCAAATGTCGACTGGTGTTGGCTTCAGGCAGCATTCCTGGTCGATGGTGTTTTGAGAGCGAACATCACTTCTCAGCTTGTGCGTCGTTGCAAACGCAAAGGAAGCTGAAGAAAATGAGCTTTTGCACCGATGTTACTGTGTGTGAACCAAATACTTGTTCCTGGCTTTTACTCCTGTTGTTGCCCTTTTGAGAGACACCTGTCAGGCAGTTATGAACACTAAAAGCAATGCGAGATGTGAATTGAGTAAGGAATTAGGCAACTCATACCGACTGTAATCTTGCATCAGGGAGAACAGTGGCAGTGATTGTGCCTCTCCGGTGGATAGGAAGCAACATACTCATTCAATAAGAGGATTGAAAGTGTGCGTAGGAGAGGCGAAGCTGGGACTTTAACAGAACTGAAGCAAAGGATTGGATAGGAAGGGTCATTGTCGAATGTCTCTGCATGGTCCCGTAGCACTGCATTCCTTACTAGATAACTTAGATAAACTTAGATAACTTCCTGAATTCTCCTTTTTACCAGTTCGCCTGTCCATGTACTGGAATTAAGTATGTAGAAAATCGACTTCGTGGGCAAACTGAGTTTCCATCAAAAGGCACACCCGAAGACGCAACCCATGGTTTTACCATGACAAGTCAAATGCACCAGGGTATCAGTTGTGACAATGCTGGAACGACACATACGAATGAGTCGAAGGTGGATGATGAGAAGTAGACCGAAGGTGAATAGGGGCCGAAGCGGGACTGAGGCAGTGACGAAGAACTGGGTGGTGGAAATGGCAGTGATGTGGAGGGCAGGATGAGTGGTAGATGGCGATGGAATGCGTGTGCGAGTAAGTGTGGTTCTTAACTTTGGCTAAATTACGGGCATCACATGCATGTGAGGTAAGGGAGAGGGAAGGAAGGAGTCTGCTATTACCAATGTTCTTTGATCAAAATGCGCCACATTATCGAGATTTCCTGTCTTCGAACTCTTTTCCTGATGTTGTCTTTTAAGCTGGATGCCTTTTGGCATTTAGAATTTCTCTATTTCATCACGAGGTGTCTGTTTAGCCACTGCATTTTCTGGCAGACGATACACGATACACGAACAGTATCAACCCTTCCGCATCGCCAGACAACCACGATTCTTGACCCAAAAGTCAGCCAAATTAGGGTGAGCCGGTGCCAAGTGCTGTCGGTTAAGATGAGGGGAGAAGTGGCAATGGCGGGAACTAGGCGCTTGCTGGCACACAGTCGGATTAAGATATTGAGGCGTATGTAGTTCATTCCTAGAACAGACTTGACGTGAATTTTACCGAATGTCCTTCTTCCACTGTTCACATTCAAGCGCTTAGTGAACCTTAGTATGCAATGTTATGCACTCGTATGGCTTATTATCATCTGCTTGTGATTTCAGTCAAGACTTCTTTCCCCCCGATTGTCGATATGCATAGCAATCGCCATGAGGATAACACATCGATAAAATGGCAGCAGTCCACACAAATACAGGTCTTGCAAACGCAGTAGTAGGGATGTTGTCACATACTCACCTTTCACCCCTTCTCCGACCATAAAATCCGAGCTTTAATTTGTACCACATTAGTACTCTCTAATGCGCCTGTTAAAACCAGCTCCGTGCATTAATACGTGCACGGTCCCAAAAGGTGGACACTGGTGCCAACAATGCTCACAGCTGCAGTGTATCAGTGAGCAAGGAGACCACGAAGGGTGGTTTCTAGGGAGTGACTAAGCCACAATGCAAATAAAACCACACGGCAAAGTGAAATGTTGCGAGTTCCACACCAACACCATGTGATTGTTGTTGATTTGTTCATGTGCAATGAAATACTGCATGTCTTTTTTGCATGAGAACCGAATTATTTACGGGTAGTTTGCGTAGTCCGCATTGTCGGTATTGGAACAAAGTGATTCTGCATGGATAGTTCTGGACGGGTATTGGTAAAGCCACCCCTGACCAATCCTTACAAAGGCCAAGAATAAACAGCGTCCCAACTCTTTACGCCTTTTGATGGATGTATCCTGTGATTGCCATGGATCGATTGCAAGTTTTATTGATAATGGCGACCAGAGTTGGAAGTCGCGGTGGTACAATACGTGGGTAGCAACTCGCTCACCTAGTTAAAGACAGAGTCAATTTTTGCTTGGTATCTACCCCTTGCTAACTTGCTTGTTAATTGACTTGAAAACAACGTATTTGATGGCTTGTCCAAACATTATGTCTTTCGCATGATCACTAAATACGTACAGTGGGGAAGTATCACTTGGGAAATTATTGCCACTAACATTAAATGCTTCTGCTTAGATTCCTGGTTTGCATGTCCATAAATAGGCCCACATGTCCGATTTATTTATCACCTCCACTCTCCATTCCTCCTCACACCCTCCAACCTTGACGAGGTCTGCTTCTGCCTTTCTTCCACTTCCAATATCCTCTCATATTCTACCACTACTTTTCTACAATTATTCCTACTTAGCGCTGTCGTCAAACACTCGTGTTGCGACATAGTATTTTTGCAGTTACAAGTAGACTGGGCAGCACACCGCTTCTCAGCACTGGCGATCCTCGAAGCCAAGCATTATTTATCCGTGGTGTTGGGACGGTCTCAGGAACCCTCAAGTTACCAAGCAAGGTGCTGGCAATGCTGGTAGGACTTCGGGGTCATGTCACATGCTGAAGGCAAGTGTTTCCACTAATTGTCTTTCGCTCCAACTTTTAAATAGCAATGTTTGAATCAAGAACGCATCAAAACTAAACCAAAAACACGAGAGCAAGAACAAATATAAGTTGCGCTTTTTCGGATTCCTTTTTCAAAATTGGCTCAATACACATGCACTAGACCTTGATGTTCACTAATCAAGTCAAAATATCATAGGAAAATTATGGAGAGCCCTAAGCTAGTGAGTCCTCCTTCCCATCAAACGTACCAAAAAACATGCAAGAGAACGTGGGTAAACTACAGCACCATTTCGATTTCTTTGTCATAATGGGGTAACTACGCATGCACCAGGACTTGATTGTTACTGTTCAAGTCAAGACTGTCTGACGACAAGTACAGGAGACCGAAGGCTGCAGAGCCCCTTTCCCATCATACCTAAAGGGAAACCATGTATGAGAGCTCGGATTAACGCAGTGCCCAATAGAGTTTAGACGACTGGGAAAGTCCTTCTACCGGCGTGGTTATTTATGTTTAGACGTGTGAGTTCATAACCTTGCATTTTGGGCGATATTCTTCACCGAAAGCATTTGTGCTGCTGCAAATAACACAGCTGCAATTACGTGGTAACCTGTTTATCTGTGTGGTCCTAGATTCATGAGCAGCTTAGTTTTTTGGTCGCACTTCCCTTCCGATACATGCAGCATGTTTGTTGGGCCACCTTAGCAATCGCCCAGTTTGCCTCTAATTGTTCGTATGTAGCAAATTCACCCACCGCCAGCCAGGGCGAATGTAGTTTACAAATTCTTGAACGGTTGCACCACCATCCACCGTTAAATCTAATGCTGTGGCAGTGACGTAGCCCGGAAACTATGGTGATTTAAGTGCTCGAAAACCCATGAAGACCGAAGGGTTTCTCTTATTCTGTATGCAATCCTTTGCCTTGCCGTTGAAGCCTTCTTCTGTCCTTTCCAAGTGTTCTACCTCCGTAACAACTGTTATCAGTCTTCATGTGAATTGTCACCATGTCCATGTGCAAACTACGCGTAAATAATTGCTAGCACGATGACTGTCCATCGGAATAGAGTGGCTAGGAAAATCGCCAGCATCGATTTGATGACCTCACTTGCAGCCGCATATTGCTCAGCGATCTTATCAACGATGCCTTTTTTCGGCACTTGACTCATGGGTCATTACTAGTGTTGATTTGAAAGCATCCAACATGGGAAAGGGAGTACGTGCCAAGTCAAGCTTTTGTTCGCTGGTTGGCTAAGTGGTTGCCTAATTAATTTGGGCTTTACACTTCGCCAGCACTCCACCAATCACCCATTTACTAACCCACTTCATCACATTCAATCGCTAGTTTCCTGCTCTGGCTCCCCTACTTCCTTCCTTCCTTCCTTTCTTCATATTAAAGTGGGCGTCTCATGGTGGGAGGAGAGTAGTACTGAACTGCCCATAAGGCATCACAGGATATCAGCTGGCACTTACCTATGCACACACATACACATACATTGCCCATGTGCACACTTATGTAAGTAGGCATGTGTGTGGATGAATTCAATTCGTCTCACCATCCTTTTGCACCCTTCAGGCATGCAGTCCCAAGCGACCATCTAGACGTCATTGTTTACTTTTACTTCAATTTACTTTCTTCACTGTGTTAGTGGCAAAAAGTGCTTGACACAGACCTTGCCTATAAAGAGGCCTCAACGGAGGCACAACTTACTGACTGTTTGCAAGCTTTCGGTGATCAGTGCATCACTCTTGCATTCCTGCTCAAGTGATGGCCAAAAGCGTGGTCCTGCTTCTGAGATACAAAATCTCCTTCCACCACAAGAAGAGCTCATATCCAAGCTAAGAAACACAATCCGCTAGCATTGCTCAGCTGGGCACCAATACACCTTTACGTATTTCCCAAATTAATGGAGCCCAAGTGCTACGCTGCGGCGGCTCCAAGCTAGATGCCAAGGATGACTCCTAAATAAAACCTGGTTGTCAGTAAACTAATCACATCTACAGTCTGCCATTCGGAATTACTGGGGATATTGTGTAAGGAATTGAAATCCCACTACGAAAATGTGCTAAGAATTCATCATATTCAACTCACACAATCGTTACTGACATCACGGGTGTTGCACCAGCCACCACTGTCACCAAGACGCATTTCAAGCCGTGCATTTACACTGGTTTTGAAAGATGTACAGGTGATTATTTACTGAAATGCCAGGATAAAGTCGTTAATGCCACTTCTTTTCACCCAGTGGCAAGAGTGACACCTTGCCTTCTCTGCGTCTTCGCCACCAATTTCTGCCATAAACTGGAAAGCATCCATTCGTATGCAGATGCTCAGTCAACCACATGACCTCTTAAGACCTGCAAGACAGTGAGAAGCGCGATGGTCAACGTAACCTTGAATTGGCAGCGTATAAGTAGACTAGCTCAACTTACTCTTCGGAAAAACAAGATGTAGAGCGTTTGTAGTGGGACATAGCAGTGTTTCACTTCAGTCAAATATCGAGTCCATTTTCATTAAAATGTGAAAATATGAGAGGAAGAGGCAAATTTGCAGTTCTATCATTATGGCAGTACCACTGACTGTGGATGTATGTTTCCATTAATGAATTGATAGTTGAAAGAAGACGTCACAATCTAAGCGCATTTTGCAGCTTGGAATTTTCTTTGCATTGCCTATCCTCGGCTGCGGTATGATCAACAAGTAGCTTCCGAATTATGTTGTGACTGGGAGAGTCGTACGGTTGCTTCTATTCTGCCATGTATGCATTCATTCCTGCGAGTTTAAGCAAAGCCAAAAGATGCTCGTGAGCACCTTCATGGCTATCATATTGTAGAAACTAGCAGATCACTACAGAGGATCAAAGGCCATCGCCAAATAAACTCATCCATGCAGCCGTCAACTCGCTGTCTTCCATCGCACCAGACTCGCCTGACACATAGTAGCCAAATTCATCGTTAGCATTGCCATCCAAAGTGGTTGCTGAATCGTGTGCGTTGTGTAGACATCAAAGGCTTCATAATCCATTAAAGCATTTGAAAGTTATTATTAGCACAACTATTGGCATAACCGGGATGTCGTGTCACACAACACGCCATATGGTTCCTGATCGCAAGTTATTAAAAAGCTAGATTGGCAGAGCAGTTGCTTCCGCAATTCGCTAGTCGTGCCTTCTGTCTGGACAGGCCACAGTGGGAGGTCCTTTCACATCACTGAGAAGACTAGGACATAGGTCATTTCTATGGGAAAATGGGAAGGGTTAACTACACTAGCCTGAATGGAAGAGGCCAATAATGGGCCAATCGAACTGCCATGCGCCATTCCAATTCGCAGCTGCAAAGAAGAAGCAGAAGAATAATGAATTGCTTTTCAGATGTTTTGAGTTATGATTGCATATCAATGTGGGACTTGTCAGTTTTCTCGGATTGTGGAAAAGCCTTTAAGTTTGGAATCTTCAGTGCCCCGGTACTTGGTGATGTAACTCAATGTGGCAGCAGTATGTGTACTGAAGGGGAGTACATGGTAATGATAGTAACAATAATGTTGAGATTTTCCAAAATTTCCCTGCATAGAAGCCGTGACTTTGAAGTCCTTACTTCATTGTGCTCATTTTCACGATTGCAAGGATAACTTTTAGCGCTCTTACCAAAAGGAGTCTGCAATGTGTTGTTTAAATAGGGAAAAAACGAATTTTAAAAGTAACTAAACGGAAATGTGTGCAGATGGCTTTTTTAGAGTGTATGGGCTTTGCTTGATGGGAAAGTAGGTCTATTAACCCAAAGGCATCGCTTTAGAGAGTCCGTGGCCTGTTTGAGTCCAATTTGATTTCATCCCATGACCGACTTCTTTGGCAGGCGTTTATGTAGTGGTCTTAGTTTTGAGTGCCTTCTCAACCATCGAATTAAATTTTACCATCAACTCCGATGTCACTGGACAGCTTGAAGATGCTTAAACTCCCAGATCCAGCTAGAAGGGGGATAGAGGGATGAAGTGGCATAGTATACACTGCCACCTCACCAGGCCCGTGGGCCATTGGTGTCGTCCAAATGACAGCTCGTAATCCATGTGATTAAGTTGTACCCGAAGTACAAAATCGATCATAAAAACGAATAGGCGCCAACTTGCTTGCAAATTCGGGGGTTTTCAACAAAAGCGTTTCACAAGGCGTTGAATTGTGCATTAACTCAAAATATGTCGCAGATTTTTACCTAAGGTCACGCTAGAAAGATATTTCCCTTCGACAAACAAAGCCTGTTTCCCATTACCGAGCAGTGATTCCAGCAACTTAACCCCGCAAAGATTCATCATCACACGAGGCAGTGAGCAGGTGGGCCAGTTAAGCCTACACAGGCGATGATCTTAAAATGCAGTAATGATACAGTTGGCATTAGCGGGAAGACTAAATTGGGGACTTTTGCGAAACTGTGCAGCCATTAAACGGTTTGCTTGTTTTTATTAGGAAAAATAAAATAAATACAGGTATATGCTTTTGTATTGGGTCGCGAGCCTTAGATTAGCCTTGCAAACTGTGAACTGTAAAAATAATTAATTTTTATGTTAATAGCTTGAAACTTCTTGCATTATTTGAAAACAATTCGAGCCGATTTGGTAGGGAGCTTTAATATCTTATTAACACTAGGCATTTAGTTGGAAGGGCAAAGTTTGCTGCACAAATAAAAAAGGCGCTAGCAAATGGGTTCTGTTTGGGGTCGATAACATCCCAAAGCCTAACTTTGGCAAGAATTACCTGCTTTTAGCAAAGCGCCTTCCCTTTAGAACGACGGCATTGCAATGGCCCAAATGATCTTTAAGTAACCGGGTGTTTATGTTTCCTTTGCATTACCCTCTCGCCCAGTCGGTTCAGCAGGGGAAATGAGGGATCCAAATCAAATATTTCCGTTGGTTCACAAATGAGTGCACCCATTTACTTCTCACAATGCCAGCATTTGTCCGCCAACGTTACTTCACTTCCTCCATTTGCATTGCCCTATCGTTGTCTTTTGCGCCTTCGCCACCCTTTTCTGCCGCAAATGGAAAGCACTCCCTCATTCTCAAGTGCTCGGCCCACCACATGTTCCTTTACGACCTACCAGGCAACGATGATTGCAATAGTCAATTCGCTTTTGCCCGCACAGTATGGAACTAAGTCAGCACGACTTACTCGTTTGTCACAAGACGTAGCGTTATCTCACTTCCGTCCTCTATTTGCATTTTAAAAGACAAATGAGTCAAGTGCCACGCCCATGTTTTTTAAAATGCGGGAAATGGAATAAAGCGGCTTGCCTGTTATGTCCTCACCTCGGTGGTTGATGGCTGCTTGAAGGTAATGCTCCACAGGTGAGGCACTACGATAAGCAACGTGTGGACTGATGTCGAAACGGCATGAAATTACATTAAACAGTGCGAGGTTTGGTTTGTGGTCCCCACATTGGTCTGCGCCATCGTGCAGTCGTTGTACGCTTTCCACCAAATTAATTCACATAGAACAGGGAAGGAACCTTGGACAAATATTTTCGAGTGGTGCTTGTCACATGTTCAAGGTGCAAAAATTGTTCCTTGACTTGAGTAGAAGCAAATTACCTTCTAGTAATCATTTTTGCACCTGACCTTCTAGTTGAAGTTCAATAACATGCGTTGAGCACGATTCCAAAGGAAGGATGAGAGACCGGCCATCTGCCGCACATTAAACCCTTCGGTTCTTTGAGACCACGAATCGTTTTACATCGTTAGCTTTCCGTCCACCTGCTCTCCATTCATTAATCTTAGGCCCATCCTGTGAGCACTGGACCATTTACTTTTCCACTCCTAACGCATCCGTTCTCTGTTCATCTATTTTATATCCATCATTCTTGCTTCCACCCATATCCTAACCCTCCATTTTGTGTTTGACCATCCATTTAATCATTGATGGTGTAGCTTCATTTTACTCGGCTTAAGTGACCAAGTAGTTCACAAGTAGACGCGGTTCTGCTTAGCTTCTACAAGTTAGGAATCAGTGACGGATTAATACGAGATGCCAGAAAAGTGTGAGTGAAGGAGAAGACAAGTGGGCGGAAAGCATCAGCAAAGAGGCCACCAAGTAGGATATTGCCAAAGATTTGCATCAAAGGCGATGTCAGCATCATCCTGCTTAAGCGTATTTTATCGAGTCCTCCTTTGACTCATCTGTAGAGGGTAATTAATCATTTCTGCATCATTGTCAACGTCCCGTGGTTGTACAAAAGGAAGAAGTGGAGATCAGCACTCACGGAATGAGCTAATGATGGATTATCGGAAGGTCATTCCCCGCAGAAATGGCAACTGTTACTCGGCCGCATATTTGAAATGCGTCATTTCTTGCGCAGCTGGGAGCCAAATGAACAGGCAGTCAAAATGGACTAAGTGGCACTGTTAACCCTTAAGAGGCCGGTGGTATCGCATTTCGGCTCCTATGAAAGCCAACAAACAAACGCTCCCTTTTCTGCCTCTGGAGGAATTGGATGCCGCGATATTTGTTTACACTAACAAGAGAAGCCCGTTCATCTGTCAGCAGCAAATTTTTTTAAAGAAAACTAGACAGATTTATTGAAATCACCTATAAATATGGTTATTTGGAGTCATTCAAGCCTTCTTTTTGACCTTAGTAAGGGAAAGTGGGACTTGCTTTCCTATGTTCAAAGGTATCTGGTCAAAAATGTGGTCGTGTCACCTTCTTGAGCCTCAAGCAAAGGCCAGCAGGGTAAGAAGTTGGAATGACAACGAGATGGAGAAGGATTAAACGATGATTGTAGGCGAGGAGAAGATGAAGCGGAGACACTGGTGAATAAACAAATGGTAGGAACGAGGGTGCGAAGAGGGATGAGCAAGATAAGAACATCTCCGGTGGTTTGTCTTGCAAATGACCTCTTCAAATCTGACGCGTGTAAAATCGATTAGTAGCACGCGTCACGTGGTGTCTCTTAGTGTCGTCTGGTGTGAGCTTTGGACAGCATCGCTTGTGGATGGTTTTGTGCGATCAAGCATCACTTCACTGTGCGCTTTTCTACCTTGGCTAAATTTCGCGCATCATTGCAAATGCAAAGAATGCAAAAGAGAATGGGAAGGATCACCGACACCACTTCTCTCTAATTAAGTGTGCTGCCTTGACTCCCAATGTCTCCTTATTAAAGGCCGCCCTTCGGAGAATGGCAGTGATTGCACCTCTCAGGTGGAGCAGAAGCAACATGCTTTTTTAGCTAAAAAACACAAAAAGTTAGTTGGAAGAACGGCAAAGACGGAAAGTTTTGGCAAAGAGGAGTAGAGGAAGGGATGGGAGTAGTCATTGTCAGATGCGTCCGTGTAATGCTATGACGCTGTGTTTCATACCCCCTTCCTTCTTTATTCCATACGCTCCACAGTCCATTCACCTACCTGGCCATGCATTGTAGTGATGCATGTAGGAATCGACTTTGTAGAAGTGATATGGGTTTTGATCAATCGGCACGTTTGAAGACGCAACCCATAGTGCTACCGCGATAGGTGAAATGAACTAGGATAGCAGTTGTGACAATGCTGAATGAACGCATGCAAGTGAGTTTAGTGGGAAAAGGTAAGGGAGGGTGAGGGTGCAATGATTCCTGACTTCCATGGTTTCCACCTATTTTAGCCCCTTGACGCATTCGGAATGGCAGGACGGAAAGTTGGGGGCTACAAAGGGAATGAGGAAGTGGTGGTGGAGGTGGTTGATGAGAAGTACACCAAGAGCGAGTAGATGACGAAATAGGACTGATGTGCTGACGAAGTGCAGGATGGTGGAAACGACGGTTGGGTGGAAAGGCAAGATGAGTGGTAGAAGGCGATGGAGAGCGTATGTGAGCATGTGTGGTGTTTAGTTGAATGATAAACTTCTTCTGGCCCAATCGGTGGCGCGTGTCGCGTGGTGGCTTCATAGAAGCAGGCACAACTTGCTTTTGTGTTTCTTCACTTTGACTGAATTTCGTGCATCACAGGGCATGTGAAGAAGGCGGAAAATGGCAAGTAAGTCCATTAACACTAGTGTTCTTCAACCGAAAAAAAACGTCAGTGTTTGCTTTCTTTAATTGATATCGCATTAAATCCTGATGCCTTTCCGGCACCTTAGGACTTCTCTTTCCCACCACGAAGTGTCTGCTTCAATTTGAAAGGAAAGGAGCAGCAAGTAGGGAATCTAGGTTGGAGAAAGTGGGTGGACGAATGGATGGCTTATTGAATAATGCAAAAACAGGGGCAAAATTAACTAGGCAAGCCACATTTCTTGTAGCCTCCTAACGATGCGAGTAAAAATTGCCGTTTATTGCTGGTGGGCTCTACCAGGTTTCACTGAAAGCCTCTGTAAAGTACGCTGATGGAAGTGCAATGTGAATACCATGCAAGAGGACGTCCTCAGTGGTAGCATAAACGGCGCCATCGATGCCACTGCCAAAAAGTGACTATCTTGACCAACGCAAGCGTGCATTGGACTGTCTCGCCCACTACCTTGCTAGTGGGAAACCACTCAGTGGCACTGCTATCTTCACATCTCTTAATTGCCAACACTTTCTGTTTCTCTCGTGGAGTGCCATTTGGCATTTCTACCGCTTCTAAAGTGGACCCCACGTCAAGTGCTATTAGCATTTAAGAAGAACTGGAAGACGTGAAGCAGAGAAAGTGGTGGTTGAGACTGAAAAGCTGGTGCACCTACGGATTGTTTACAATGCCGCCTTTGTCTTTTGAGCCTCAGCATATGCTCTCGTCTTAATGATTGGCATGCATGTCGGTAGAGCAGCGGCCTCCATCGCTTCTTTTGGCACTCACGAGGGATGGTCGGTAATCAGCCTGGCTGCCTGATCCTTAGCCGATAGGGAAAGGGAGGGATCCATGCGCCAATCTTAAGAGGTGGTGCAACAGGATAGTCACTGCATGCAGGTGGGCATATCAATGTGACACCTTCGATGGAACACAACAACAGGCTCATTAAAAACCAAACCTGCATGCCTACTGAATGAGTTTTTCGCATTTCATAGCAGAAGCATACACCATGACGATAAGCCATAAAGTGCACAAAAAACTATCTCGAATACATCGCTGTCACTGACATTAACACTTTTTTCAGCTGGCGTCAGAGCACACGACGCCGCCAACGCCTTTGCTGCGAACAATACTTCAGGAATGCTTGGCCATTGTTAGCAAACTCAACCACTAGGCCTCATCATTTTACATTCACACTCTCCTTGTCAATTTTAGCAATAACGCATAGCATCCTATTATTAATCATTTGGATTGTTGGGGGAAAGTGTCAGACCTTTAAAGTTTTGGCTTTGTTGTCTATCCGGGTCTGACGTGGTTTCCTCTGTCTTTTCTCCACGAATTCTCATCACATGAAGCGCCTTTCCACCGCCTAATCCACTTTGTTTCAAACCTGTTGGATATCTTGCTTTCTTTCTCATTCATCAACTAATGGCTCACCTTATGTGGAGGCGGAGGTTTGGCTTCAATCACACCATTTAATTGAGTGGAAAATTGTCCACTGAAGTCTCCTTTTTCATGGAGCAATTATAGTTTTGCCATCTGGAAATTGTGGCGAAAGACGTTTTCTTCTGCTCTAGTGCCACAAGGGCTGTAGAGCTTTTATCGCAAGAATGCGTACACGAATCAACCAGTTGGGAGTCCTTATACCTCTTGCTAATTTGGAATGCCTTCTTCTGGAGCAAAACGATGCATTGCCACAGTAAGTGGCCATTCGGTATGGTCTCTGGTAACGTAGGCTCGCCCAAAATCCCTACTTGTACCTTCCAGTTGAAGGGTTGTCATTCATCAAAACCTCTTTGACGCATCAATTTTGCTAACTGATATCAGACAGACCGACCAGAAGGGTGTGCCCTGTCCGAGTCCTCCTATGAGGATGGATTCACTGGCCATCGGAACGTATTTGCCTATGTTCACCCACCCACCCACTCCTAAGATCGTCCTGCCGTTAGGGTTTAGTTTAGGACCCGGCAGATAGAGTCAGGATTCTTTGCTTCTTCTACTATCGCCCTCTCGAAATGGGACCAGGAGTCTGCAAGTAGCGATTAGGACCCAAGTTTTTTGTCGGGTAGATGACGTTGTGGAATTCCACAACTCATTCCAGATTAAATGGAAATGGAAAAGGGAGGTCGTGATTCCACGATTGTGGTTTGCAGTTCTATAGCACCTTTACAGGTCAAAATGGAGTCAAACAAATAAGCTCGGTCAGAAGGTGCAAAGTTCTGTGCGATAAGCTATAAATCACAATGTAAATTGGCGCCTATTCGGTCCACCAGCTAATAATGAATTCGCCTTTCTAGAAAGAATTTGTGGTGGTTGACTCCGACATTACTGTAAACAAGTGGTTCTAGGTGGGACTAAGTGGCGGAATTTAGACGCATTTTGTTGAGAAATAGCAGAACAAACTACAGAGTGATTTATTGAAGCATACGAGAAAAAGAATGGAAGGTGCGGAACCCAGAAAATACATCAATAGCCATAAACCATGGCCGAATGGAAATTTCTTTAGCCCACGATTATATCCAGCCTTTAGGATGACAACCACTTCAACCTGGTCTCCAAGATGTCATCACTTCCAGCCCAGAGACGTCATTGGTAAGGGGATTACCTTCAATAGTTCCCCAAGGATACTAGTGTTTTGTTCAAGCTTGAGACAGAGAAAGGAGCATCGAGCTACCTCACCGAACAAAAAAGATCCTCCCACCCTAGACGTCTACGGTCGAACACCAGCATGACCTTGAGTTCGACCTAGGGATTGCCCCAAATTGATCCCATAATTTACTTAAACCTGCTCCTCGTTAAAATGAGATTTAGTTAGTGAAGAAGATGCTCGTAGTTTCGCATTTGCTGCTGTCTGTGTTGAGATGATTGTGTCCATCCCAAAATGAACGCTTTCACAAGTAAACTGGTTTTCTGTTCCGTTCAAATTATTGCCAATTTTTTCTGTTCATAATTTGTCATTAAAATTCTATTTTTGCCCATAATAAATGTTGATGTCCACAGTAATTGGTTAAAAGTGAGGAGTTGCACATTTGTTTCTAATCCTCCCATACAAAAAAACAAACAAATGGATTGAAATGTCTTATCTTGATTTAAATATTTGAAATCTAGTTATAATTTAGCCTAATTTATTGAGATATCTAGCTTTGGTACTTCCACAAAGGTTTTTAATAGCTCTTGAAAGGGCGTTCTCTCCCAGCACATCCTAACCATCCCTTCAGCTATGCAAATTTTTGTTGCGGGATAGTTGGCGAAAAATTGGGTAATTCCTTAGCAGGAAAATCACAAAATGTGCAATTTTTCTTTCTTCTCTTCCACTTCCCACAGAAAAAAGGCACAATTACAAAGTTGACGGCCCTAATTGTCAAGAAATTTAACCACAGTAAATTTCCTAAATGTGTTGCATCTAAGCGTCGGCATTACTAAAAGACGCATCTATTAATGGACATTTGACACTTCAGAAGCAAAGATTTTATAGAAGACTCTGCAAGAATCCAGCACCGTGAAAGGCTAATTCCGTCCGGGTGACAACTTAATTAATTTACAACGTTACAGCCTGTTTATTGATGGATACATATGCTTACGACCCACCCATCGATCTCCGTCCGTTGCGACTTCAAGTCGACTTCCATCGGGAGAACAGGGAATAAGTGATTTTTCCAGTCAGTTGATGAGTAAAAGTGGGGAGAACCAAAGTACAACCATAATGCGTAACAAAACGTGTTTCTCCGAACAAAACTAAAATAAAATCGCGTAACTCGGCCCTCCCAGACAATTGTCACGAATAAAACTGCTCACATCCTATCGGTCTGACCCAAAAAATTGATTTCTACTGACTCTACCAATCTATAAATACAGTAAGTACTTCAGTCGAAAAAGCAATAGAGAACGGTGAAAAACCTTTTGGATCTCAATGATCATCATCACATCTCCACGAGGCGAGTGTTATGAGGGCCAATCTATGCACAGCTGGTGGTGCGACAAATCACCGACAGTCGGAAAGACATTTGATGCTAATGGGTTGTTTCCCTTCAACGTGGTTCCCACCGAAACATGCATGGACTTGGTACAGTGGTTTAGCCCAGTTCTATGCTTACCCGTGCTCCACGATCTGTACATTGGCAGGGTTAGTCGCCGTTTATAAAACGATTGCTTGATTTCTCACTAACTTAAACACCGAATTGGAAAATGTTATGCCAATTCAGCTGCATGCAAATCACAGGCTGAACACCTCCCAAAGCATCACCTGAAGGAGTTGGAATCACGGGAGCATCGTTGCGGGTTGGCAAGCACTAATGTACAATGAGCACGAGCATCACGCGAAACAATGAGAGACGAGTTGACTAATACCAGCACGCAGGTCAGTTGGAAAGAAAGCAGAAATAATCAGATGACTGGAGTGGAGATGTTGGCCAAGTTCGTATCCGTGGAAGTGGGCACCATGGGATAAGGCTGCGAAGGGATCACATTGTGGGCACAAGTAGGCATGATGGTTTATGCGGAAGCCAAAATGACAATCGCCATGTGCACAGCCGAAGATATGGTCACAGCAATGATGGCAAGTATCAAACACGACCGAGCTTGTGCTTTCACTAACGCTTGAGAAGGAGCCTCCGCATGCCATGGAGGTGAAGGAGCTGGTTGATGGTGCACAAGCTCTCCTCTACCTCTATCTAGCCTTGAACGCATCATGATTACCATTGTTGCTGATTATTGCTTGCAACCGCTTAATAAATGTTTGGGCACCTGCATTTCAACCTACAACAGTCTTCCCTTTGGACTTTTCTTTTTGGATATACGGGATGCATTTGCAAATCAGAAGTCCTCTGAGAGCCTCTAACCAAAGGTTCTTTTGGAGGAAAGGGTGCAAATAATGCCGCATGCATTATTTCTCTTTTTACTGGAAAGCCATAAGCACAGTCTTTGATTTACATAACAATTAAAAATAAAAAATTGACTCACTCAAGACAATGCCGTACTTTAAATCAAGAGTAGCTTAGAGGAGTGGATATGGTTAAATGAAAGCATGCCTACATGGTCAAATTGGTGCTTCATATATGAATCGCTGGTAGGCAAACTTCAAAGGCGAAGGAGAGTATTTGAATTGAGACGGTGTTGAAGAAGTTAAGGAAAGCGATGAGGACAAAATTGAAAAAAAAATGAGGTAGAGACATATTTGAGCAATGCGTTGCCCACAGCGGTGCCTCAATCAATTAGAGCATAATTTGTGTCGATTCGTTAAGAGATGTCGCCGTGAACTTCCATGCAGCCCACAACGACCCCGCAAGGCTGGTCGGATCACCATTTACAACACAGGTGCTACAAATATGGAGTCGACATAGTTGGAGAAAAGGGAAGGTATGTGATTGCGAATGCTTTAAGCGACTTGTTCATGCGTCTTATCTAAGCAATATTTTAATGCGTCAAAATCCAAATGAAAGTGTTCTATAAATAACGGCCTTTTAATGCTACTGGAAAATGCAGCATTTTTGGATTTAATCGGTACGTGCATCAAAGTTCATATGCATTGCTGCGATGCAGCCAAACAAATAGAACTCAAGTAATATTTGCCATTAATATGCATCCCTGCAAGGCTCAGCGCGAGATTGCCATCACATCGTACTCGATCTCCTGTTTGAAGCGCCGTTGCCTGTTTCTGGGTCACTTCGTGCAAAGGCTAGCAAACTTAGCAGATCCTTTAAAGTAGACCCTGTGGTAGCTCACCAAGCCAAGGAAGCCGTGGACCTGTGTCTGACTAATCGGTGTTAGCCAAGTTCTCACTTGCAATTTGCGGTCTTCGGTAAACATTACCCTACCTAACGAGACTGCAATTCTCACGAAAGTGACCGAGCATTGAAGAACTTGCATTCAAAGTCAATCCTGCTTCTTGCACCAGTTGCAGGATAGTGTTGTGACATCGGATGCCTATAATAGAAACAAGGATGTCATCGAGGCAGATCATACAGTGGGTCGAAAGTGTTTTCAGTATAGTCGGCGTGTCTCCGATTCCATCCTAATGTCAATGCAGAGGGCTAACTCAGTCTTGCCAAAGCACACGACCATTTAAACCAATTCGGTTTCATGGAAAAGGCAATCAATTCTTCGCTTAGTTCCTTGGTTGTTGGTTCATTTTGGCCAGAATTTTGAGTGGGACCCTAAGCTAGCATTAGAATCATTCATCAATTGCTGGGTGTTTTGTTCAACCACCTATGCACCCATTCGTCACTCAATTACTTATTACCTGCTAGCCTATATTTTACCTTCTCCAGTCACCGACCCCTCATCTGTTCGATCCTGTACCGAATCAGCCATTAAGTTTATCTTTTGCTCCATAGCCCTTAGAACGACTGCCGTTAATAAGTTTACATGGGACTTCTGCACACATCCTTCTCTTCTCCAATCAGCACTTGCGGTTCTCTGGTGGAAAGAGCATCTACTTCAGCATATTGCACATTGTTAGGTTTATTTACGCAACCCAACTGGCAATTGCGGAAAAGACCCGAAAACACCATTTTAGGATCAATATTACATTGCCATATTACAATGCAACAAATTTGAGGCAGTGGACATCAGAACATTCTCTATTAATTATAATGAATGAAACATTATTGAAGTTTTGTAGTCTCGTGTGATTTTGTGAACTATCAGCCATAGTTTTAAAACCAAATGCATGATAAGCTGGTATTGCATTTTAAAATGCAGCACTTGCAGGGAAAGTCGTCGTGTCATTGCATATGCATATCTACTGATAATCTAATCCACGTGGAGGATTTGTGAATGCCCACATTTCTGTCCATCATGCACTTTGCATCACGAATATTGTAGCGCACAGAAAATGACACCTTCCGAGCCAAGATATTATGATGGTGGCGCAGACGAACTTAAGGGAATTGTGGCTGACAAACAGATGGAGCGGGACTCAGTTAGGTGTAGCTAAACCCAAGATCCAGTAGTCTGCGTGGGAAATCAGACCCTTATACCATGAGGGTCTAGAAAGGAGCGCACCAAAGTTGGGGTGTGTTCAAATGAACACGGCAGCCAGTTTCAAAATGCGATGCCCGAACCCATGGAAAGAGAAGAGTTTGATAGAAGGTGGGGTGATTGGGAAGAGAGACTTCGCTGCCACCATACTTGGTGTTAATTGTTAGCTAGGTATGCGGTACAATTCCTCCCTCGAAAGTGCATGAGCTCACCCTTATCACTTTACGAATAGGAAGTAATGAAATCTACTTGCATTTGACTGCTCAATTTTAACACTTCACATCAGTAAAGCTACGAGCTGAGCACGCGAGTCATCCAACCCAACTACCACATCTCCGAACGACAATTCAACCGCCGTGTCAGACATAAAATCAACAAAGTAAACATTTATTGTAACAATCCGAATAGCTGTATTGGTCGCAAAAACGTGTACGAGGGAGCATTCTCATTCGCAGAATAAGTTGCTGCCAATAAACCAAGGTCATGCTTTTGTTAGCTAAAAGAGCCCGCCAACGAGTAAACCGAGAATATCACCACCTTCTTTCAGCTTCGAAAGAGCGCCCTTAACCAGCACGTCTTGCACCTCGTTGAGGATCCGAGTAACATTTGACAGATGCGAATTGATGGTTTTCAGAGTTGGAGGTTCTAAATCAATCCAGATTTTTGGAAAATTGGGCACCAACTCACGCAGAGCAGCCAGTTTCTTTGAACCCATCCACTTCAATACACGATCAATAAGAGGTATTTTCGACTGCATCATTTTAAGCTCCTCGTCCGTAACTATTTGAGACTTAGTGATAGATGCTGCTGGTGCCTCCTTCGTGACCTCCTCCTTCTTCTTCTTAGGCACAAGCGTCGATTTCTCCAGAGGAGTACTTGTGTTTGGCGTCTCAGTTGCAACCTTCTTCAGCGCCTCTTCCGTCACCGCCTTTTTCTTCTCGAGCAGAAGCGTTGACATTTGCGGAGGAGCAGTTGTGCTTGGCAGTGAGGGCACATGTTCCGCAAGGGAGGGCAATTTTGCCACAAGAGCTTGCACCACCTCGGGATCCAAGGCTTGCAAGTATTTGGAGATGTTGGGCAGTTTGTCAAAAACGACTTTCAGTGTGTCCGGCTTCTTCCTCGACAATATTTTACCAAATTCAGGAACGCGTGCAGTGACGTAGAGGAGTGTCTCATTATCCATGTTGGCCAGGAGGCCGTGGAGGTTTTGATGGTTCTTGAGTATGTGCTGAACAAATCTAGGAGCAGCATTTAGCAAGCCATTAGCATAGTGAATGGGGATACTTGGCATCGTTGATATAATTAGCGGCGTAGCGTTGGAATCAATGGCTCTTATCGAATCGGGCTTCTTATTAGAAGGCTTTGAGGTTGTAGTCTTAGGCTTTTTAGTGACTTTCTTCTGCTTAGGCATATGCGGTGGCATGCGTTGACTGAAATATGGGTCGGTACCTATTAGCATACTGTCGACCCCGGGTGCAGTTGCGATGATCGATTGGAGAAGTACCGGATCCATGCTTGCCAGGATGTCTTTGATGTTTGGCAGTCCAACAATCATTGACTGGAATGCATGTGGGTTCATATAGGAGGCGAAACTACCAACTCCTGGTGCGTACATCAATGCAGACTGAAGCAGCAGTGGGTCTACGGACATTAGAAGTTGATTCAAGTTTGGGGTGTTCAGGAGCATCGATCGCAGAACAACTGGATCCATGGTGTGCACCGAAGTGGGAAAGCTGGGCATGTCGTGCGTCATCATTGGATCATAGCCATATCCAAAGATGGCATTTTCATATCCTGTGATCATTGCGGGTGGATGCGATTTGCCATAATTGTCAACGGAGTGACAAACACCATCGTGACAGACAACTTGGCAGTTGCCACCAGCAATGCAACCATAACCCTGGAATGGTCCACTGAAGCATTCGTCAGCTTGGCACTGCGTAAAGTCATAAAAGTCCCCGCATATCCCATCCTTACATCCACTCCAGTAGCCGCAGTTTCCACCATAGCAGCCTCGCTCACCAAGGGCCCCACCACCCCATGCCTCCTGAATCCCTTTCCGTGGAAAGACGGAGTTCCCAAAGCCATGGCACAGTGACTGGGAGCAGATGTAGTTGCAAATTCCACCTTGACATCCATAGCCAGTATCTGCACCAGAGTGGCACACGGATGACTGACATGACGAGAACGTTGGACGCTCTGCATAATCAAAGCCACTGACTAAGAGACAGCTGCATACAATGGTAAAAGCGATCCCTGTATTCATTGCATCACTTTGATGATTGACGATTTCGTTGTGTTCTTTTATAGACCTTCGTGGAATGATCACGCCTCACTGACCCTGATTCACCGTGTTCGGATGTGCTATTATGGTAGCACGTGGATTCGGAAGGTGTTATCCTTTGTGTACTAAATAAGGCATGATTTAAAATGTGTGATGGACAAAAGTGTGGGTTACACCATTTCCACAAACTCTTTGGGTTACCAGTGGCTACGCCTTTGCAATGCTGCGGCTCATTTGCTATGTAAATGTTTCGCTACCAATGCCTTGCAGCTCCAAAACGAGCTGACGACCACCTCAACATCAAGTTTCACGGCTCAGTGTAATGTCGGTTTTAGCATGAGAGACTTCTTATGGCTCTTTAACGACTACGGAATTTTTGAGCGACCTCATGCATAATTGTAGCTCCACCATCGTCACGACTGCATGTCTAGAAGGCAGAAGTGACGTCAGGGATGAAAGGTACCGCTCAAAATTTGAAGGCGTCAATTTTTCTTGACGCTGATTACGACCATTTAAAAAAGTGTCAATTTGGTTCCCACGGACTTATCTCTGGCTTTGAAAGTGCAGTTGGCCTCCTCTGTGCTGTATGCAGTTGGTCTTGGATTGAGAGCGCTTAATTCGAGCTCAAGGAAAGCCATCGGGAGGCAGGTGTTCAGGGCAGCCAGACATTCACCCAGCATTGGCCGGTGTCTAAAAGAGGGTACACAAAACCCACCCATTAACTCTCTTTTAAAAGCGACAATGTCATGCGAGGTGAAAACGTCCTTCTCGCCGATTCAGCTCTTCCATCAGTTGGTGTCGATTGGCGTGCTTTCGACCAGTCGTTCCCAACACGTAGAGGGCGTTGCTAATGCGGTAACAAGTGACCTGCAGATGACCCAAAAGCAGGTCACCACCCACTCCTGTCTCGCTAATGTATTCAAACATCGCCTTCAGTGTTCATGCGAGGATCATGTGGAGGTATTCGATGCTGCAGACCCCACGTTAAATAGTGCCCTGGCAAAGCAGAACAGTGCGCCCGAAGCAAGTACAAGGAGAAGTTAACTATCTGTTGGTTTGCTAACCCACTTTGATATGGGAGTACCTCCCAGAGTTGAGATTTCGGATGATGTGATTCAAGTCGTCCGCGCAGAGGGAGAAGAATGGCATGAGACGGAGTCGAACAAAGTGCTCTGCGTAGCTAATCTTCACAATGGCTTTGACATCGAGGCACTCGATTAGGCATTTGAAACAGGAGACAGTCACATTAACGTCGGCACCGAAACAGCGAGTCTTCAGGCGCAGAAGAGGGAAGAGCTTAGTGAAGAGCCTGGAGGTGAAGGAAAGGCGAATAGCTGGTTGAACTGGGTCAATTTCAGTCAGATTGGATAATTGCATGCTCCTGTTCCCTTTAAGTCCTCCACAGATCGACTTCAATTCCAAACTCACATCGTGGCCATCTTCTTCTCCTCAATCAACGCACCCGAGTAGGGGTTGGTGGAGTAAGACTTGAGAGTGTTGAAGTAGCGCTCCAGCAGGAGCAGAGCGACCATCACGAGGAATTTCATATACTCACTGGTTTGCGTAAGGTTTTGGTGTCGACTAAACATACGACTCGGCTTGTCCTCGCGAACCGTTGACATGGCGCTCTCCACATAATCCAACAACTTCGACAGTAGACCGTAGACGAATCGGCTTAAAGGATGACCTAAACAGGAGCAATCAAATGTTAACGTTTCTCGTACGAAGGACGAAGATTGTGAAAATAATCACTTGTGGTAATAAAAAAATAATGAATTTTGATGCCAGAAGACCCTTCTTGGGGTGGCAGCCTGTCACGCGTCGGCGTTTCCCCTCACCTCGAAAGCAATCTCCCTTTGGTTAACAATTTTTTACCCTCTTTCCTCTCCGCACCAAGCCCATCTGCGCCCACACTTACTCTCACCTTGTTCGCCAGCGAATTGTTTCACTGTATTTGGCGCTGTGATTGTCGTCGTTGCCGTACCGGTTTCAGTGGTGTCCGCCTGCTGATTGATTAGTTTGCAGGCGAGGCGATAGCCCCAGTCGCGATTTGAGCGACGGTAGCGTTGGCGCTCGCGATCGGTCAGAATGTCGTAGGACACCAAAAGTTGGTGAACACCGCCACCTAGGAAAAGGATAAGACAGTATGACGGTGATTGCATTTAGACCCACATTCCCAACTGGTCACTTTAACCAAACGATACAAGCAGTAATGACTCACCAAATTCCTCGAGTTCTTCTATTTTCTGCTTTGCCTAGATCTGGTAAACATTATCAGCCAATCGTTTGGCCAAGTCAATTGATTCTCGAGTTAGGTTAAGCCCGTGAAGGTCTTTTGGAGCCGGAATGTGTCCTTGTAAACTTTCAGTTTGCTAGAATCCTAAGAATTTGTACAATTTTTATCTTGGTCGGCCAACAAAACTCTGGTGGGTATAAATTTGACAAGGAGCCACTTGTGATGCTAATATGGGACACAGCAACATTTGGACGGTGCCATCCTACTCATAAATAAATAAGTAGACTAAGAATTTATGGTTGATTACAATTACGCCTAGGAGCGTTGTCGGGTTCGTAGCAATGTGTGACTACTCAGCATAATTTAGCTTGATCTAATTTTGCAAAGGCAGTAGTCAGATGCGACAGAATCCTCACACTGTAAATGGATTGTCTTCGACGAAGACGCAGTCTGGTTCCATCATCCCCGTGGCATACTCCCGAAGGATCGATGGTCCACTCAAGAGCGAGCATCGCATGTAGAGTCTCTGTCATCGGTTGTGTGTAGCTTATTTGATCCTAAAGATGAGTAAGAGCGTGTAAAATTGCGATCATCACATAAAATGGAGAGTGTTAAGTTCGCTACCCAAGAACGCGGGGCAGAAGTTGAAGAGCTAGAAATCCACAGGATGACGGATGAGTAAGCAAGAAGATGGCTAAACAGATAGTCAGTTATTCTGTGACTCGCAAAGACAGGTGGACAATCAGTTGATCCCTTGCAGGAATGAATGGAAAGGTAAGGAGAATGAGGGGATAGACCTAAGCTGACCAAGTAGATCGTCTTTCAAGCTCTCCATTTTTCGTAGGTAGATCGAATCGGAGGTCAAAGATAAAAACCGACTTAAGTTTATCAAAAGATAATACGGGTTTGTAGCTAGAGACAAAACAAAAGCTTAAAAGCGAAACTGGAACGTGAGAAAGGAAGATGTTCTTACTGTAAGGATGCTAGTAATGGCTCCTTAAATCGTGGCTAAAGAATTTTCCCAATTAGGGGCAATGCTCGCTTAGTAGCGAAGCGAACTGCATTTGAACAGTCCACTCTCTCCGCCTTAGTATTTGACAACACTAATCTGCCTTGGACAGTATTTGCAACATGAAGCCTGACGCTTCATCAGGACGAAATCCAACCCTCTCTTGTGAACATCACACCATTTTGAAGGCATAAATTCTGTTTGGCCATCGCACAGGAAGTACGTCTGCACCTAGCTTGAGCGGGATGACTGAAGTTACTTAGGTCATGCGTGAACGCATGCTGTCCTCACAAGAGCACATATTTTGTGACCCGCCGTGGTTACTCTGGGGGTCTCTAGGGGCATCTGCCACGTAGCGTAAAGGGGCTTACAGCAGGAGCTGCCCAACTGTCGAGGGTAGGGCTATGGTGTCCACAAGGAGTAAAAGAGCTTCAAGATCCCAAAAATAATTGCTTCATGCATCAGTCTAGCGGATATGTAAAGGTAGTTGTACCTCACATAGTCTATCGTCGCACTTTGTGACAGGTAAGCAATCCACTTTGGACGAATTGAGTCTGGAAGCGTGAAAGTGACTTTGCGAAGTAAAATTGTCATTTAAATTGGCAGTTCCAGTTATTAGCATGTTTAATAAATGCTTATTTTTTTTCACCACTTAACATCGCTGTAACGGGTGAAGTACTAGTCGAGCTCCAAAAGGAGTGAAAAAATTGGTTATGCGACGTGTCATACATTTGTGCATCGTTATCGAATGAACAAAAGTTTCCTCCTTGAAGTATAGCTTTATTTGTTGCTTACGCATGAGTTACTCACGGTTAAGATGAAAGAGCGATGAGACCTTTTAATGCGTTAAAGTAGACAAGAGCGCCGGGAGCCATAAAGGGGCTTTGCATTATTTTATCCCATGTTATGATGCAGTTGCGGTCAAGTAACCAGTAGAAATAATGTTCAAATAAATAACACACAAGGCCATGTAGGCATTTCGATGAATCGGATCGAGTAATCGAGGGCAGTAACAATGTTCGCAAGTTCAAGTGCATATATATCCAAGAGCTTAAACATCCAAATGGTCGTTGCACCAGAAAAGTAGCTAGATTGGATTGCAGGGACAGCTAAACTGCAACGAGGAGAGGGCAGTAATAGTTTAAGCTGATCATAAGAGGGAATGGTTGGAATCTGACAACGATTCAGCATTTGTAAAATCTTTGAGCTTAAGAAAAAGCTTTACACACTGCAGGTTAATTTCTTGGGTTCGACAACCCAAAGGAAAAATTAAAGCAAGATGGCATTTATAAATAGATAAATGGTTTGTGTTTTCCATAAATAAAGTTGCTCCAAGAATGCTCCCGATTACCTTAGTAAGCAATGGATTGAGCAAAATATGGAAAGCATGAACTAAAAGGCTTGCAGAGATTCAACTGATTTTTCTGTATCACTACTGCCGTACAGGCAGCATCGCAGGGAATCCCAAGGTTCACTTCGCGATCTGTAACATTTTGGAAGAATTGTCTACTTTACTCCCGAAGTTTTTCATTTAGATGTACATTATAACGACCATTATAGTTAAACTGAACGTAAATAACGAAAGTAAGTAAATATAGAGTAGATTTATCAAAGCCGTCTGCGTATGCTAGACTACAGAAAGTAGCCTTGGCATTAAGGTTCCACACTTCTATACTTGTTTGAATTAGTTTATTCACACTCACAGTTGTCAAGATTCGAGTGTGGTAAAAACCTCCAATTCTTATGCTTCCTTCGCTTATGATGTAAAGGCCTCTAATTTATTGCTAGCTTCGTCAAGCACATTTTCAATAAAAATTATCAATGGCTGAGCAAATAAATACATTTCCACTCCTCTGCCATCATCATTTTCATTGCTGTTATTGTCATAGTCCTCTTGGTCCTATCAAGTTACATTATCAATCTTCTGTATCTCTCTAAGCGCCTTAATCATTGCAAGTTCCTACGAGAGCTACCACAAGCGATTACTGAATAGAATAAGCTGCTGTGTTTCAATTCTAATCAAATCTGAATCTAAGCAAAAAATGGAGCGCAGCTTTAAAGATATTACGCTAGCTTTGCTTTCAATGTCAAAATAGGCCATGTCTATATTTGTTGTATAACACGAGAACTATCATTTTAGCGTCCCGAGACTCCCTTTAAGGTAAAAGAAGGCATGGTCCTGGGGGTAGAATACATGTATTCTGGAAATAGAGGACTTGGGGGCTGTTGGCACGGCCCAAAGGCCGACAAACCGGCTCAGCACAATATGGCCACCAAGTGACCATAACTACCACAAATGGAAGAAACAATTGAGTGTAAAGTTGAATATTTGTAGATGAGAGTTAAAAACGCATTACAATTACGAGCTTACGCTATCTCAATTTTCGTATTAAAATCATTCGAGCTACACTGCCGTCACTTCAAACATTAGATGCCATACGATTAAACTGCAATTAACAGGAGCGAAAGTAACCTAACACTTGGTCTCCAATCTTGGCTAGTCTTAACTTAGTGTTGGAAATATGACGCAGTTTAACGTTCATACGTCTAACTATTTCAACATAACACGCTCTTCATGCAGCCGCAGCCCTCTATGGCACCGTATCAAGTCATCAGCTAGAGTCTTATTGGGACCAGTTCCAGATCAATACGGGGAAAGCATAGGGGTCAGTAGACCTTAGCTAATTTGCCACCGTTTTGCATGGGTAATGTCTTGTCCATGCACTGATATAAATCTCCTGTCAAAGCCTGACTCCATTCAGATCTTTCCTGCAGTACTTAAACGAAGTAAGCTCCTTCGTAGTTGAATCCCTACTCTTCTTGCCCTAAAGGCGTCTATCTATGTTTCTGGAGCTAGTAAATAACCTGACTAGTGTCCCAGGCGTATTTTAGGGGCATGATTATTGTAGCGAATCGTGTAAATCGATTTCACTGCTCATCATTAATGAGAATTGTAGGAATCCAGAGTAAAGTTAAATTATCTAGTTAGCTGCTGCTGTTAATTTATGCAAGCTAGGCATAAGTAGAAACCATGAAGTGCAATTTATTCTTACCCAAGGCACGTGCGAATCAATGTCACAGGTGGGATTCCACTTCCCAATCAATCGTCCAAGAGCCCATGCTTAGCATTCTTGCATCCTTGTGCAACTTCTCCTTCCCCGAAAAGTCATTTTCAACATGCAGTATTCAGTAATTGGGACAGGTCTTTGAAAAATATGGCCCACTATTGCTAAAATCGTGGCGCTTTAGTGTAGCAACGCATCTAATTTACCTACTTACGGGGTAGAAAGTAGTTATTGCTAATGACCTTGAAAACGCTGAGCAATTTGCTTAGCTTATCGACTTTTTTCGCTCAACAAAGTATGCGACTTGCACTAGATTAATGTCTTGAAACTTATAAAAATCCATGCGTTCATTTTTAAACGGCGTGTGGTGCAATCAATGCAATACATTACGAAACGATTAAGTGTGGATACAAAAATTGGAGGTGGCATTGACATGCCTACCCCATTCTTCTTAAATATCAGCTCTACCTTATACTTGGATACGTACTACCCTGACTCTACCACCGGCATAGCTCATATTGCTCATCGCTTGACAGTGCCACATCCCATTCTAGGCGGTCCTTTGCACGAACCCTTGCCTACGATGTAGTACGATAAATGAAAGCAATTTTGTGCACACCTCCTTCAGCATTTGCGAGTACAGCTACAGCATATATTAGTGGAGTAAATTTTTATGCTTTCTGCTGACACGCAGGCATTGAACACACGATTTCCCAAAAGGTGACGTGCATTTATTTAGTCAAAGCGTGTTAGATAGTTGCATAGGTTGAGTGGGTTACGAACGATTGTTTTCTGGGCATCCTTAGCTTCATGTGAACGGCAGTGCCATTCCAGATAAATTGACAAACCATGTGTTTACAAATTCATCTTCCTCTCTTGTGATCACCCAAAAGCTTGGATTCTCAAATTGGTAGGAAAATGTGTGCAAGATGTATGGCATACACGGCACTTCTCGACTGGATATTGCTTCGCTAGCCCAATCACAAACCTCAATCAACGTAATGTTGCGCTGTTGATCCTTGCGGTCTGTCACATAATGAGTGGTTAACGGCGAGGCTTAAGAGGTTTAGTCCTTTCAAAAAGGGTGTTGCGGCGTTCCGAGACTCTCTTGAAGGCACTGAGGTCAAAGCAATAGAGCAGAACACATATTCAGCAAAGAGGGGACTGGGACTGCTAAACACGGAACGGAGGTCATCTCACCCAGCTAGGGCAATATAACCACGTAAGTGACCTTAGCTAAAACCCGCTGGTAAACCATCCGCGTCAGCCATCACAACGTAATTAGTGCTCGAAGAAACACCTACTAGCTCACCATCCCATTCTTCGAAATCCGAACGCAACATCGTGGATTCCTCCTAGCAGGTTGGCCGGACTCAGAGCCGCGTCCATTCTAAAGACTAACTTCAGAGTAAGAGGTTCTGCAGACCATCAATGTGTCCATTGGAACACGCTAGAACACAGGTCTCCTTCTGCAGGCACATTTGAGGAATCTTCCAAACAAAGCCATTCTACGCCATTTTGCGACCATTGGCATTTCGGTTGTTGGTAAGTTTCTTGCAGAACATGGGGTGAAGCAGACGTCATTTTTCAACTCTTCCGTTATGAAATATCGGTAATTTACCTATGCGAGGAAATGCACTTTTCGCACCGCTAGTTCGCTACAAGTGAAACAGATCGGGACAGAAATCCAATAAGGTTGGGTCCGCTTTCCGCTGTCACCAATGCAGCGTCACGAGATTTCCTTGAAGGCAAAAGAAAGCATAATCCTGGGGCAGAATACATACATTCAGCAAGCAGAGAAAACGAGCTGCTGGTATGGCCCAAAGGCCAGCCCACCGGCTAGGGCGAAACGTGTTATACATTTGTGCATCGCCACCAAATAAACAAAAATCGCCTCCTTGAAATGCGTATGAGTTGTTCACGCTTAAGAGAAGTCAGTGGCGAGATTTTTTTAATGCGTCAGAACAAACAAGACCACCGAGAGCCATAAGGGCACTTTACATTATTATACCGATGTTATGAGCTGGGTCGCACTTTTGCTTCCCTAATAATGCAGTTGCGGTAAAGTCGCCAATAGAGACAATGTTCAAATAAATAATGCACAAAGTTATGTACGCATTCCAATAGGTCGTTTCTAGTAATCGAAGCACCAAAAATATGTTTAGACGTTCTCCCCTTCATCAACAAGTCTGACAGAGCTAACTGTAATTTTTCCAAACAAGCACTGCGTAAAGATGTAAATGCCAATCAACTGTCACATTTGCCTCTGGGGTCCAGATCTGAGATGCTTTCCGAATTCTCGTGTCTAAATAAAATGCCCAAACGGAAAATAATTTGCACACACATGCAAAAATACAGTCATAAATAAAATAATCGTGATGGTCATGATATGTGTAAATAATCTTGTAGGTGAGAGGCGGATCTACGAGAAATTCTCCCATTAGCTACTACGGTTTTGCTGCCATATAGCCTCTATGTGATTACGATAAAGATATCCAAAAGCATCCGACCGTCTCTTGGAAGGTTTCAGGAAATGAATGGAGAAACAGAAAGAAACGTCTACAACACTTTTGTAAGGCAAAAAGTACAACAATTCCTTTAACGGCAAAGTATTTGAAAGGAAATCGGAAGTTAGTTAGGCTCGATGCAATTTTCGAAATCATTTTAAGGTACAGAATGCTTTTACACGTAGAGGCAAGTAATAAAATCATCCAACGAAGGGAGACTTTTTCTGCTTGTACAGTTATTTTGACAAAAGCATTTTCCTTACCCACAGTCGTGTGCATACATTGGTTAAATGTTGATCGTAATGGTTTAATAAACAAATCTGCTCGATTTGTATCATAGTCTGTGTGGTTAATCTCCATTCCAAAGAAGAACGCAATCATTGCGTGTACAGTCACAATTATTACCTTTCCGTTTGTTTATACATTAAGGAATTAGTTCTTTTTTGCTTATACATGCGATTAAGCCTCATCATTCCTTACACCTAAGAGGAAAGATTAATGTCATCTAACATATATTTGGTTATTCTGCGAATTCTGTTGCAAAATTCATCCTATTTTGAAAGTGTCTACATTGCGCTCATTCACTCACACAATGTTCAAAAGTCGAATTCAATACGGCATTAAAGGAAGCCATGACATTTGCATCAAAGCGGTAGTGTTCATCACCTGTTTTTAAAACGCATCTTTTGTGCAAAAATACATTCAGAAGTATTTTATTTTCATTATTTACCAAGGAATAGATCATCACATGCTAAATTGCACCCCTCAGCTTTTTGTATATACTCTCTTAAAGGAAATGTCTCGCCAGGTTTTGCGAAGCGCTAATCAGACCTGTGTGGCATCTTTCGTTCCCAATGGATTGGCTTGGGGCAGAGACTTCAAAAGAAAACTTTTGTTTAATGAGATCGTGCAATTCGGCACCCATTACAAAGGTATACATCCTGACTCAGCAAAAATAACAAAATCTTACTTTGCTAAAGTTTAGTAAGAAAAGAATCAAAATCCATAATCCATGGGAGGCATAAATCATGAATTTTACAAGTACTAATGATTGCAGCGTCCCAAAACTTCTTTAAAGGCAGAAGAAGGCATAGTACTTGGACAGAATGCACACATTCAGCAAAGAAAAAGGTTTTGAGGCTAATCCAATGGTAATATAGTGGAGGAGTGCTATTGGGTCTGTTGGGTTGGGTTACCAGTCTGCAGTGCTTCATGATTGCAATATATTTTGTCACGATCGTTGTCAAGCTGGTAGTGTGCTTGCATAGGCCTATAAAGGCATATTTCCCGTGTTAGCCTGCTGTCCGAATTGGTTGCCACTCAAACTATAGCATTGGATGCTAAAGGAGCTGGAACAATACGTAAGTTATTGGTTGATGGTGAGCTCGTTAATAAGAAGTTGAAGCTCTATTTTGTACCTTGTGAACACCATGGCCTTTCCCCTGGTAGTTAGGCCGCTCCTGATGTAAGCCACTCAATACATGTGGCGGGTGTCCCCAGAACCTTCCAGGGTAACTACTGTGGGCCACAAATCATCCACTATTGTAAGGGCAGCATGCGTCCACCCATGGCCGAGGTAGCTTCAATCGTCCCACTTCCACTAGCTGCTGACGTGTCTACTGTGCGACGGTTAAACGGATTTCATGCCTTTCAAATGATTTGGTCTCCACTAGAGAGGGCTGAAGTTTAGCCTGATGGGCCATCGGTATTCCATATTGTGATTACCATCCAAGTTGGTTCAGCGCTTTCAAAGACTGCGGCTGTGAGTGGTCATAGTGTAAAAGGAAGTTTAGAGGTACTCCATTTTGCTGTTAAACAAAGGGAATCTTTCCGCCTGTGGTCAAAGTGTCACTGTTATGCAGAAGGGTCCTATTAGCGGAATTTATGAAGGCATTGCTTTCATCATTACAGCAGAAACTTTTGCATTCCTCATCCCAAACTTCCACTTCTAGGCTTTTTAGCTTGCCTATGTTTACTAACACGGGCTGATTTCTGCCTTTGACCTCCAAAATGACAGGTCTGAAGAAAATGGGTACCTTGAAAGACAATTTATGGAGGTGGAAAGCAGTGCATTTGCTACTCACTTCCATTTTGGTCTTCGAGTGGCAAATGTGATTGAAGACTTTTCCTTCGTTGGCTGAGCAAAATGAGTTGATTACCCTCCCGATTACCTTTTCCCTAGTGTGGCCAGGCGTTTTTTCCATTGGCCGGTTTGCTTGCACATCTTAAATCTGAAGACACCTTAATTATCGTCCAGGTGGTACTTTGAGCACCAGCTTTGCAGTGGAAGTGATGCAAGCGTTTATACTGCTCTGTTTATCCAAATAGGGCTAATGTCGATTGCGGCTGAATACCATGTTGCGTACTCCTTCTCTTCAATCCCTTTCACTCATTTTTGCAATTCTACTTAGTGGTTTGCAATGAATTTGGCAGATATCATCTCCGCACACTGTTTTGAGACATTGAAGAAGACACTGGTGGAATACTAGGCTAGAAAATGCACTATTGGTGCAGAAATTTGGTCGGAAGAAGTTGGCATGAGTCAGAGGCCTCGTCGCACAACCAGTTCTCACAGTTAGCCAAAATGAAGTATTTGGTGCTGCAAGGGAGCAACTTCACGAATCAATCGCGCTAGTCATCAGGATTTACGTGCATAAAAATGATTTTAAGTAGAGCTTGAGTGTCGGCCAGCATGATAACAGTGATGTGAGGAGGCGACGGGAGTGTGTGGGTCATCTCTTGCGGCCTTCAATTCTCGCTAGACCATTGGCCTTAAAGAACAACCATTTTATTACAAGGGAGGGCGACCCGTAAGAGTAGGCTCTCGTTTGTCCATCCAGCGTAAACCTGATTTACCCTATGGAAGCGGCTGTGCATTGCTGGCTGGTGGTTGTTGATTAAGGCCACTTCCGTACTCCGGTTACATCTCAGCATGACCTCAGACCTATCACCCTAAAAGCTGACGCTAGAGTTTAAAGCATGCAGTTTTCGATTTTAACAGTCTCATCTACTGAGATGAGAAGCATTTCATGCTCGAAATTCTGCAGTTGAGTAATGGGTCAGTTGAGAGGTGAAGTGGGTATTGAGGGTATACGAAACGAGTTTCATGCTCCAAGTCTAGATTCGACACCCTCTTTTGACAGATAAATACAAACTGACAAAAAAGCATGGCATTTGTTCATCAGCCAGAACTCCATTGCTTATCTCGGTCCTTCTCTCTCTCTCTCTCTCTTCCAACTTCAGTTGGATGGGCTTAGTTAGGCCGACTCTAATTCATGGATGATTTGGGTGGGGTGAGATCGATCGAAGCAGCATTGAGCTGCCCGTTGGCAATGATTTCGGTGTCCAAATGTGAGAATGGTTATGTAACACACTCAAGGTGTTGGTTATAAGGTACTGAACAGGCCATTTTGTCAGCACAAAATGGATTTTAGGAAATGAACTGACGTGTAGGCCTTACAAGTGGCATGAACCGCTGCCAATCACTTGAAAGGGTCAAGATTTGTCATGTGATGCATCGCTTTGCGTGGACTCTCACCTCCGTAACGATGGAAGCAGGGAGGTGCATTACGCTGCTGGAAGAAGAATAGAAAGAGGAGGACAAATGCTGATGCTGGGTTGAGTGAGGTTCCATGTCTCTAACGGGAGGGCACAAAATCCACTCTCCTTCTCCCGCGCATGGTCACACTATCTTCTGCAAAAAAATATTTAAATGTTGATAGCATAACTGTAAATGTGTCACCTATTAGACCTCTAACTCGCTGCAACCCGAACATCCAAATCAAGATCTACTCGCAATGGCGATCTCTGCCTCACATCCAACTTGAGGGCTTTTAAGGTTTAATCAGAGCTGTGAAGCAGATGGAAATGAATTGCATCCACATTGATTGGCCGTACTGACATTAAAATCCTAACTGACCACTCATGTTGACTAGATGGTTTCATCTGCTCTAGAGGCCTATCACCCAACCACAGGCCATTTAATTTTCATGCGTTCTACAGCTCAAGAGCAAGTTATTGCCGCATTATTTCTACATAGATTATGAATGCTGGTAATTGCAAGTTTCCACCACATCACTCCACGCGCCATCAAGCCTTGTTAACCGACATGCTCACTGCAGCCTTTTTATTCAAATCACATCCATGGTGGTGTTGAATAAGCTACCTCATCATCTGCATTATGAAATTACTCTCCTCCTTACATTCAAGCCCACCTCCAACACACTACGCACATCGTTGTGATTGATAAATGCAGATGTCTTGCAACCTCAAACTACTGGATGTTCAGCAGAGGCACTTATTCACCTATTGCTCTCGAACCTTTCGGTGGACAAAGAAATCATGTGTGAGCTAAGCGAGCCTCTCGGCAACAAGATCAGCAGAACCAGAACTGTCGCTATTCAGCACAGATCAGATTTGCGAACAAAATGGCGTATTTATAATTAGACTCGTTTTAGAAAATCTCACGAATTGCTGCTGAATTCCAAGCGTTTACAAGCTGCAAGCAACCAGTAGACCACTACAGTTAGCCAGCAAACGCAGTGAATAATTACTTTTCCCTCCTTCTTTAATCATTTTTGTGTTGTATCAGCTCGGTTACTGAAGCATGTTCAGAAGCACTGCCGCTTAGAGACGCATCCACAGCGAAGGACTTATGCAATGCAACAGATGGTACGTGTCTGGTTCCTTGCGATCTGTGTAAAGGTATATTAAGCAAGAACATTTGCCGTGGCTGCTAGTACAATTGAAACCAGAATTTATGTTGAGTGGCTTGAAAATTATAATAAATGTTTACCTGTGGAAAGGAGCCCTGATGCTTTAGTCAAAGCACTTAATGCACCCACCTGCCACCTTCTGATTGCCTTCGCAACCTCCCTTTCTGCATTCTTTAGTTAATACATTATTCCTTCCTTCCCTTCTGTTATTGAACTACCTTCACGGTCCGTGAGGTAATGCGTATGAATCAGGGCATTAAAGATGGCAGCTACTGGGGCAGACGATGTGTTTGTCACTGTGCTGCGACAAGCAAAGCACGGTTAATGGATTCTCGTTTACCTGACTAGATGGTGATGCACTAATAGCCCGATTACATAACCAATCAGAGTGAGAGGAGCTCGATAGATGTAAGTGAGCCTGGTGGCACATTGTGGCTTCTGATGAGGGTTTCTATTACGAAGCTCTTCCCCTTCCGTGTATTGTGGCACACGACCAAAGCGACACGAAGGCTGTGCGGTACACACCACATTGTGCCGCAAGAACAACGCAGTGGAAAAATTTATTGGGTAAAATGCAATATGGGCAGAGGAGTCTAAAGGCTGTTATTTTAACCCAAACTTGGTCACTGTCAGATTAACAGATGGATAAATCCTCTGTTATGTATGCATTACTTTCTATGAGGGTGAGCCAAGTTAGTAGACACTCATGAACATCCTCGTGGAGATTGAATTGCAGTGGTGTCCCGTCAGCTGTCATCATGATCACTTTTATGTTGCAAGCAGTGATAATGCAAACGACCCCCCGACTTCACTAAACGTCTGGCAATATTGCATGAATTGTGTCTCATTGGACGGGTGATGTGAACAGCTGTTAAAGCTCCTGTCACATCCAGAAACTCATGCATGGGTCGAGTTACGCCTTCTTCTCTCGAGCCCACAATTTCACCTTTTAATGGTGCATTAAACATCTTGTACCAGGGCGCTCCTAATGCTCCATTCGCTTACATCTTGCTTCAGTAAAGGCCATTTCTTGCAACGAAGAAAACGCAATTTGACACAGCTGGAATATTCTTTCCCGTATCCCAGCATTTGCTTTCGCTTTCCCAATTTAAAAAGGTCTCACGACCAAGTGGCTAACACGTGTTTATTGCTGTGTAGGGCACCGCTAATCTGTATATTTATGCAGAAACGTAATTGATTAAAAACTACCTATTTCTACAATTCGAGGCATAGGGTGTGGGGCATTTAAAGAATCATGTGCAGAGGAAATGGAGGAGAACGCGTCACTCAGCAGTTGGGTTAAAATGCTCAACAAGAATCAGTTATTCTTGACTTCTCAGTCATAGATTGCACTTCGCTTTTGTAACTTAAGCCATCAATGCAATATACTAACGCTAAAGAGCCTGGTCAGAAATATGGTGAAGAAGAATTGCAAGAAAACAATACAAGTGAATGCCTATTTACCGGTGACGTCTTTAGCCTATGCACTAACCACCATTGATTAGCAAAGCCTTAGCTCCGCAATGTTGCAGCGGTGCCCTTTATTCATGTGCGTGTTCTGCTCGCAGACCTCACATCCCGGACAAAAGGGGAATTATCACGCTTCATCAGGTCTCTCCATGACCATGGCAAAGACTTCGAAGACATCGCACAAGATCTAAGCACAAAGTCAAAAGGGTTCACTTGCATTCGCCGCAATTAGACCACCCTCTATAGGTTCGCCATTAATCTGTTTAACAACTTTACTCAACATGTGCTCCCTTTTCTGTGTTTGACGCTTTTAACTCAACACTAGCAATGACTCTTGAGTCCAATATTGGAAACAAGGCGTCGTCGACAAGATCTTCACGCAATATGCGGTTACAAGTTAGGTCATTCCATTGATGCTCTAGCACACCTTACTCTGAATATTTACCAAGAGACGACCCTCCCAGACATCCCATCTCAATGGCCAGTCATCATGCTAGCAATCATCCACCTGATGTCCGCACATGGACAAGGTCTTATTTCACATGAAGACTGATGACAGCCGATACGGAGGTGGAACATTTGGAGGGGAGAGAAGAAGGCTAAAGTGGCGACGTGATGGACTACAAACAGAAAAACAGAACTCGTTTAGTCTTCACGCCGTAGCGGCGGATGGTGGATCAACCGTTCGGGACTGTGGAAGCTACAGTCACATCGGCTTCATGAAGGAGCTAGATCCGAAGGTTGCTAAGTAAGGTTTGAGAATAGTTCATCAGAAAATAACCAAGCATTATAACTCGAGGAAATTGTGCAACTTGCATCCGAACACTTGCACACGAATTAGCACAGTGACCGGCGAAAACAAGGTTGAGAGCTTCGAGGTGCAATCGCAAAATTTTGGGGGTGCTTCAATGCGGTCAAGATGTAGTCAACTGATGGCAATATCAGTTGCAAGGAAGAGAAGTCTGTGGAAAGTTTCTATTGAAAGGGATGGTGGTGGGTTTCTATTCACTTTAAAAGTCTGCCGATAGCGATGCATCAATGAACTGTAAACATTTTCGATTGATGCATAACTCAAATGTTAAACTTCATCTGTGAAATACACAGAAAAGCGCTGCTCGAAAGCTTACACTACTTATGAACAAAATTGTGTTGCTCGGGTATCTAGGGCCTTCACACACTTACAAAGTCCAACATCTCAACTTCCCACAAAATCGTGCCACACATGGTGTACTCGTCTCGAGTCGACTGTGCATGATTTGCATCGCGTTCTGCCACACGTTCAGCATCCTGAGACGGTCAATTCGACTGAATTAGTGCTCTCAGAGATACCTCCTTCCCCCAAACACATGGACCTTGTCTACACAACACTAACCCTCCATCCAACATACTCTGCCATCGACCACTCATTTTTCTCGACTCAAAGTTTGCTGTTGAAAAGTTGGAGCCAAATACAATTACCGAAAACACGCCCCCAGCACGTGGACACGACCTCAAAGTCCTACCAACGTTGTCGGGTTCCATACTTTATGACTTGATGCCACCACCACGAATAAATGAGCCTTGCCTTTGAGGATTGCCGAGCGCAGAGGCATTGCGCTACCCATTCTAGTTGCAACTGCGAATATGTTATGTCACGATGCGACTGTTTGACGGCAGTGCTAAGTAGGAATGACTGTAGAAGGGTAGTGGAATAATATAAAAGAATATTGGGGGAAGAAAGGCGGGAGCAAACCCCGTCAAGGCTGGAGGATGTGAAGGGTAGCAGGAAGTGGAAGTGAATGTTAAATCAGACATGTGGGTTCTTTTAAGAAGACGCCATCCAGGAATCAAAGCACGTGTATGTAATGTCAGAGGCGATAATTTCAAAAATGATGCTCCACCACCGTACGTATTTAATGCTCGTGCAAAAGCCGTACTAGTTGAAAATGCAACCAAATGTTATGTTTTCAAGTCAATTAACAAGCAAGATGGCAAGAAACAGATGCGGAGCAGAAACTGACTCTGTCTTCAATTGGGTGAGCATATTGCCACCCTCGTACCGCAACGCCGCAGCTCCCGGATTTGGAAGTCATTTTCGACAAATCCTACAATCAAGCTGCGGTAATCACAGAACATATATCCGTCAAAACGCGTAAAGGGACGGGACGTGATTTGTTCCGAGGCTTTGTAAAGATTGGTCAAAGGCGACCCTACCAATGTCCGTCCAGGCCTATCCATGCAGAACCACTTTGTTCCACTACCAACTATGCGGACTACACAGACTACCGTGAATAACTCGGTTCTTGTGTAAAAAGCACGCAGCATTTTATTAACAACAAATGCATGATTTTGGTATGGAAATCGCACCACTCAGACCTCTAGCGTGCTTTTATTAGCATTGTACTATTGGCACGATCTCGAGACCACGCTCCCATCTATCTGGCTGTTTGTGATCTCATTGCTCACTGATAAATTGCAGCTGTGATTACCGCTGGCACCAGTATCCATCCTATGGGACTGTGTACGCATTGCTTCATGGAGCTGGTTTCAACAGTCACATTAGAGAGCACCAAAGTGTTGCTCAATTATGCTTAGGTTTCATGGTCAGAGAAAGGCTGAAAGGTGGGTACGCGACCACATCCTCACTACTGCGTTTGAAAGGCCTGTATTCATGTGAACTGTTGCCATTTTATCGATGTGTTACTCTCATGTCGACTGCTATGCACACCAACATTTGGAAGGAAAGAAGTGGAGACTAAAATCACAGGCGGATAATAGTAAGCCACACCATTGTATGTCAACGTGTGCTAAGGCCCACGAAGTGACTGAATGCGAACAGTGGTAGACGATTATCGAGCAAAAATTCATGTTAAATCCACTTTATTAATAAGCCACAAACGTCCCAACATTTCAATCCCCACCCATCCCCTCATCTTACTAGCAGCACTTGACACCAGCTCACTTTAATTTGACTGACTTTTGGGTCAAGAATCGTGGTTGTCTGGCGATGAACGAGGGTTAACACTGTTTGCCTTCAAACAATCGCTTTCCCCATAGAGGTAAGAATTAGAAGACAAAAGTGCTCCGAGTCCATTCTGTCACTCATTTTAGTGTGTTTTTATGTTCATTGAGCGGGTTTGAGCGCAGGTGCAACTGCCACCTTTTCACTTGGTGCGAATGACTTCTAGATGAATACATGCATTCTAGTTGAACAATACCACAAGGAAATGAGTGGCATCGTACTGCAGATGGCTGCAAGGCAAATGTTAACACTGAAACCAAATTCAACCAACCACTTGTTTGGCTCACGTAGAAATTCAACAAGTGAAATCATTTGAGCACGACTGACCTTTAGGTATGAGTAGCGCCAAACCGCCAGAACTCAATGTCACACCAACCGAAAGGCATGGAACGGTACTGCAAAGAAGTGGGCAACGGTTAGCAGTGTAAAGTTTGCGGTGCATTTTGTGTAGCTTGATTGCCATTGAAGCATAGGAAGTAGGCGCTTATTCGGTGCATGAGGACAAACTGCACAGAAAGCACGATCGAAGTTCACCACGGTTTTTCCAAACGTGCCGACTCGAAAGACCAGAAGTGGTGTTGAACACATGAGACTTAACACGCATTTAAGAAGTACCTTGTGGTCGGAACATTCGCCTTCTGCTCTATAATCCTCAAAACGTTTTATTTGGCCGAAGACTCCATTCCATGCACCCGATTAAAGACATGAACTCATTGCACGTAAAACGGTATTTGTCTCGTAAAATTTTTCGCATGCAAATCATCCATTCCATCCACGCAAGCCATACACGCTCCTGTTAGGACATTTACCCTAATGTTCGCCAGTTCATTAGGATAATGCTTAACAGAATTCACACTACTTGCCTGTGGATGGCTCGCGTGACCTGGCCCAAGAACTAACGTGAAGTCGGTGGTGCAGTTGACTATAAGCACAGAAACTCTACGTAGCGTTAGCACACATTACGGAGGTCTGACAATGGAGTCGTTTCCTTGATCTGTGAGGCGTAAACGCATTAACGCTTTGCTTCCCTCAATGACCTTATACACTGCAGACTGCGCTTGCTGGGAATTAGTTAGCTTATTATCAGGTAATGGCGCCCCAGTCTGGTACAGCACAAGTAACTTTCCACTTGAGATCCGGTTCCTCTGCTAAATGGCGTGTGAGAAATCACTTCTGCCTCCACTAACTAAGAGGGCATGCACATTTTCAGATCCCAATACTTAAAAGCAGCAGTTGGACAATTATTCAAAAATGTTGCACAACACTCGGTTAACTCAGTTTAAGGATACAAGTGCTACATGGAAAGCAGTATCCGAGTTTGCACTTCCCAAGCTGAAGTTGCATCTTTGGCTGTGCTGAATCATCTAGAGCCGTTGTCACCCCACTAGTCAATCCTCGCCTATAGCTGGAGTGCGTGGTGAGGCCTAGTGGGTAACTTCAAGCGAACACCTCGAAAGTACTATCTTCCCGTACGTCAGTGCGAGACCCGCCTTATTGGATGTGATGCCATTATTGCCCGTGATGGTGCAATGCACTAGAGACTTGAGGGCACAATCACTTCACACAAGCCGTGTGGTGAAGCGCGTAACTCTACAGTCACACATTCACTCGACTCCAACTCAGCAAGCCTCCTCCTACCCACTTCTCACTGACCAGACACCTCCCCGCTTTCCAACATTCTTGCAGACACTTGGAGCAGAATTGTGAACTTGATGCGAGCGACGGTCGATGGTTCTATCTCCACCTCAAATAGTGCAGCTAAACGCCAACATTAACTTCTTCACTACCTGAGACACTGGTACGCAGCAGGACAAGCATACTTCGGAACCTATCCCGCAGCTATCCACATGCTAGCTAGGACCAAATCGGCTCCCTCATTCCCAACCATCGTTCCGTCGAAACCATTCAATCAGTGCACGGTCGTTCGAAATAACCGTCATCTGTTTTCAGGTAACGCAAGAAAGCGATTGCAGGCATTCTTCTGCTGCTAGTGGTAGATATGCTCTGCTTCAGTCCACTCTCATACTTTACGGGATTTGGTGTCTTTAACTCCACCTGGCTGGATTTCGTGGTTTTTGAGTGAACCTCTGTTGAGGAATGTGCACAACCTTCCCTACGTCGAGTTTGGGTGTGTATTTCTTAATTTACTTTAATATTTTAATCATTCACCTGCACTTCTTAGCTCTACGCCCATCTTGCACTGGAATGTTTGTATACTTTAATTAACTCATAAATATCTTCTTTTTGCTTTGAGAATGGTAAAGCTGTTGCATTCTGGGACATTTAATTCAATATATCTGTAAAAATCTTTGGGACTCTTCATCGTGTTGCACAATCCATTTACGTTTACATTATTCCTTTTTAGTAGTTTGCCACGGATTTATTTTTAGTCGTAAAACTAAACATTGCGACATGAGCTTCCACTTGCCAATTCAAGCAACGCAGGCAGTCCTCTAGTAGCAAACACACTCTTTAGCCAGTCCGCAGCCCACACGACAGGTAAGCCCACCAATTAGGCGCTGGTGCTGTCAGTGAGCGTGGCGTTAACGAATGGCGGCGGCAGAATATGTCGAGCTCTGCAGACGCTAAGCGCAAATTGGTCCAATTTGACCTTAAAGTCATTCTGCGCTGCCTATGCACGCTGGAAACGCGCAACCATTCTTTGATGAGCTGGTGCTTTCCTTCGCGGCTTCATCGTGAGCATATAAAGGGTCCATTTTCTTGACCTTATAACCAGAAGCTTCGATCTCTCATACCCGTGCGTGGGCTAATTAAAAACCGTTAAAAATGGTTTTTATTTTTTTATAGCCATTTCAAGTGCTCGTACCCACTTACCTGCTATTGCGCTTTCCACTGAGCAATCGTTATGTGCCACAGTTTATTTACTTTCCAGCACCATCCATGTTCATGAGCTTTTTAACGCTGTGTTTGGAAAATTTCTTCAATATTTCTTTTCATTAGGGTACAAGTGTCATAGAGATTGATTAGGCGATGAAATACAGTATCTGCACCATTTTTGCGATATCTGCTAGATAGTGTTCCCATTGCACTCAAATAGCCCCATTCACTTTGACCACATTTCCTTCCCCAGATGTCGCGTTCCACAACTCAGCGCACCTTCTTCAAGGATCTGCAGCAACTCCACAGGACCATTGAAACCTCAACGGATGATCAGGCAACCATTGCAGGAAGCGACGAAATGTCTGTCAGGGTATTGCTGAGACCCAAATCTGGCTGCAACGCACATGCAGAATTCACTCTAGACGTGAGTGCTTTGTACAGCTTACGCATTTCTAAGTCCCAACAACTATCCAGCTGATAATGCTGCCACACTTTTGATTCAAGTAGATGTGCCTAGTAGGGTTGACAAATATGAGTCAGGTTGCGCAATAATTTGTTTTGTTGTGTGTGGGAGCCAATAGCTTTCAACTTCTTATTGAATGGTTTCACATTCTCTGGTGCAGTCGCACAATAATACTGCAGGCTTTATTCACCTCGTTGATGCCAATTATTTGCAGGCACCCTTGAATGCGCAATTCCTATGACAGCTCGTCTCAAAATCTCACATACCTTAGCTCTAAACGACAAAACTCTCCAGAACATTAACGAGTCTAAATCGACTCAAATAAGCAAGTAATTGTGCAAAGCATCGACAGTACTGAGAGACGTCACTCAATATTTCATTAGGTGAACATTGTGCAAAACGATTAGCTTAAAAGCTGTTCTTTTGAGGCTCAGCGTTGATCACACAAAATGTACTTTTGATGAACTCACCTGAGCATGCTTTGACACACTGCTTGTTATTTAGATCGCCATAAACAGCTGGCCCTTATAGTTCATTGCAGAGGTTAATTAATCTGGGGAGAAGGTCGTACACTAGATGCCGACCCTTCAACAGCCTTAGCAGTAACTTTGATTATAATTCCGGTTATTAAATTAGATCAGTCACAGCTGCCATCACTGTGTTGAAGAGTTTCACTCTGCTTTATTTAAATCAAGTGTACTTCCTCTTATTTATGAGACGCCCCTGAAGTGACCTTCGATTCTTCCATATTTCACGACGCTTGAACCGGGTCAATATATCTGAGCCTCTTCAGCGAGTGAGAGGCAAGTCGTTTCCTAACATGATGAGATTCGTTAGTGTCAGAGAACAGATGTGAATAAGGAATCATAGCGGACAGATGGAATGAGTTTGAAAAACATATTTAGTTTGCACTCTCTAAGGCTGATTAAATAAATTGCAAGTTTGTGGGAAGTTGTAACGCAAGCAGGGACCGCGAAAGGCATGGCACCTTACACCTACTGCATGACACCCGAGAACCATTGTCCGTGTATGCCAACCCCCACTTTGTGCAAATGCTGTCCATTCAAATTAGTGGATAGATTAATGTGCAGTAACTACATTTGAGCACGAGTAAATTTCACCTATTCGCTCGTCATCAAGTTTGCTCCCACTTGTGCAGCTACTACAGCCTGTTGGATGCAGTGAAGGCAGTGCTATACCTGATCGAGCACCCAAACTTCGCCTCAGTTAACAACTCCTTTGGGATGCTCGAGAATCCGCGGCAATTGCCTTCAAAGACGGTGCGGCTGCTTGCCGGACTGCCTGTCAAAGGATACCGCTTCACGCCCAACACTGCGTGGTGTGAGTGGGCTCGCGCTAACGGCTGTCTATTGAACCGCGAAGAGGAGATGGATGAGACAAGAATTTGAGGTTGAGGTGAAGAAAAGAGCAGTAGCAACGGAGGACAAATTAAGCGAGGCTGGTCCAGCAAATAAACTGAAGATTGTTAATTCTGCTGAAGACGCCGCCTTGAATGATGAGGTAGTTCAAACCTGTTGACGTGCAAATAAGCTTGATTCAAATAAGTATCTGTAGGAGTGGCGAAACCATGCAACTAATGCTACGCATCAACCTAAGCGCAAAGCTTTAACTGCTCTGTTGTTTGAGACTGACAAACCCACAGACAATACATTAACTTCAGACTTTTGCATGTGGTCAGCGCTAGATGGTCAGGGCATCAATGACCTTTTCAGTCGAATTTTCTTTGAAGGAGAACGACCCAATGCAAACTGTACCTGCTTGCCAGATGTCGACGATGGCAGTGATGGCAAAAGTGAAGGTATTGGACGCCTCTTCGATGAGAAATCGTCTGATTACGAAGACGCAGTCATAGAATTCAAAAAAACCACCTGACGACACTGACAAACCTAAAGTGGAAGCACACAGTGAAATGTCCACCAAAGAGGCAGACATGGTTTCAAGATCTGAGTCTTCACCCATGGGTGACGAAAACAGCTATTCAAACAAGCCTGCTGACAGAAGGGCGCGGTCTCTCTCACCTGCATCATCTGTAACCTATTCGGAAAACTGGCAATCTTGTCCCTCACTGAGGAATTGTACACATTGCGGCTATAAATTCAATGCAATGAAGGAGTTAGTTAATCTGGATCTATCTCTACAATGGAAGTGAGTATTTCGTCAGACTCAATGGCCCATTTGATTCGCACCACAGTAAAATGTGGACCTCTCAATGACGGACATTCTCATTCCACCGTGGCGAGTCAGTGTGGGTCGTTTGTTGTCGGACGTCTGCCGATTTTGTGCAAAGAATCGTGAGATGAGAAATCTCGTCCTCCTTGATCATATGGTGCGTTGGTATAAGGCACTCATTGTTTCTCTGGATCGAGTCATTAACTCCTATTTTTTAGTGCACATTCGCCAAATTGCATAACATGCGGTAATTTTTAATAACCACATTAGAAATCAGAAGCTTACATGATTTGCATGAATGATCAAGTAGGACTTCTAACAGGACCTTCGGTAGTCTGACGCTAAGACTGCGTGTTAAGCATTCAGTGAATGTGCAAGCACTGGCATGTGTGTAGGAGTTTGTTCGTGTAAATGTGGGGTGTTGGCAAAGTGGGAGGATTACCATGCGGTCATTTTGATGTATGTGCATAGGCACTGTCGCCACTATCGCCTCTGCTCAACCTGATGCGCCACTGCGTGGAGCCGAGACCTTGCCTTAGTGGCCCCCTCTGGATGACGCCAATGGACGCCCTCTCGCCCTCCTACCACGTTCCCATTCCTGTAACAACACGGCAGGGAGGGACAGAAGGCGATGACAGAGGAAGAGACAACGGTGCTTATCCCGCAGCTGCCCAATTGCGCTTCCTTACCGTCACCGCTTTCCTCACGAATTGGGTAGCATAGCTATCAGGAGTTGAGGCCTACATGGTGCTCGGCACGTCGCGCTTCTGTCTGGCCTTCATTAGTGCCCCTGTAGCCGCGTATATACCGCAACCCCTTAGCCTGGGCTGTGGACAGGCACCGCTTCTCGATCTCTGGCTCTTGTGGCTGCTCCGCCGCCTATTTACTTTGTCCCTGCGATTACCCCAACTCGTTTCATCCTCTTCCTGCACAGCCACTACCATCTGCAATTTTTCCTCCCATTCTCCGAACTCGATGAGGTCTGAGGTCGATCGCCTTCCCCAGTTTTCCCCTTCTCAATTCTGCTCTCCAACCTACAAAACACTTTCGATTGAGTTGTTTCCATTTAATCCTCATTTTTATAGAAATACCCTCATGGTGTTAAAATAATGGCGGGTTTTCCATTTCCCACCTACAACAATAGCGTTCAACATGGAATTCTTTTATGCTGTTTGCTTTCTAATTAAATGTTGTATGATGCAAATAAAAAAGCCTAAAGGTATACTTTTAATTTTGGAAGGATTTTCCTGATTTAGCCGAAGTTATTAGTCTGGTTTTTTATGCATTCCTTGTACACATTCCCCAATGGAGCTGCAATTGTTCATACCTACCAAGGTTGATTGATTGATTGCAAATCTGGTCTTGTACAGTGTTCTCATAGATAGAAGTGTACCACCCGTTGCGGCCAACCTTAAAGGCCTCAGTAACAAAAAAGGTTCCGCTGCGCAAAAAATCCTCTGGTGCGCATCGGATGGGCTGCCACTTCGTAAAGAGTTGTCTTCCTTCCAGACCCACTGAGAGGGTTACCATAATTCGTCACTATCCATGCACTGCAAATGCAATTACCTCATTCACCACAAGATTGTCAGACGAGTTATCAAATTCACAATTCCCAAGGGTCCCACTTTTGTGGTCTTATGCTGACCACTACCTGTCAAGGCTAAATAGTCAAATATTATTATATCATATCATTTCTGGAGGTCTGAGGCCATCGTTGATTAATCCCAACGTTATTTACTTTGAACCATTCGACCTAGTCGTGTAATTGGCACCGCAGTTTGGCCAGTTTCTAAACTGACAGCTTCAAAATTGCATTCATCTACGTACTCACTGATGGCAAGTTGTTGTTCACCGCCTCCTTTAATTGTGGCCATGATGTGCTTCATAATTGCAAGGTTTTCGCATTGTTTATTTATTGGCCCTAACACAGCAAAAATATTCTTTACTCCATCATCACTGTAGAACACTTCGTGTACTTCTTTAACCCACTTGCTAAACTTCTGTGGCATTTCGGCTGCATAAATATAGTAGACTTAAGTTGATTCCTTAAGTATAAATGCTTCATTACCTCTAGAAGTTAATTGATGTCACTTGCGACAATCAACTACAGAGAGAGGCGTTATTGTAAATCCATCACTGTGCTATGACTTGTAACTTCAATTCGTGGTTGCGAACGTTGTCGAAAGCTGAGGGGCTGCGCAATTTGCTGGACATTGACGTAGGTTTTAAGCATCAATGCAGTTGAGCCACTTTTAATTGATTACAACTCATCAGGTAAATAAATTCGCATTCATTTGATTCGGTTTCATTAGTTCTCCATAGCATGTCTTATAAACTCGCTTTCCTGTCAGTGAAGCTCAAAGTGAGGGTCTGGAGTACTTATTGCATAGACCACACAAACCACCACATCCCACCTACATGAGTGTGTGTTGGAGAAAGTGGGAATGCCTATAATTAATATCAGGCCCTGCGCTGTCACCATTAGCAGGCGTGTTGATACCCGCCTAGATTGATGTGTGCACCCAACGCAGGTGGTGGACAGGTGACTTTGCTCACAGTGGGTACCTTACCTCCTTTTCCTACTCCCCTTTTTTCCTCCCCTCATATTTGCATCCTGCACCACCGCACCGGATCACTACGTCTTGCCACCAATCCAACACTGTCTCTTATCCAACCAGCGTCGTCTCACGATTCTCATCTGTCTGCCCAGGCTAGGGAACCGTAACAACACAGCCTTCCATCAAATGACAATGCATTGTTCACGCACAAGGTGCCTGTGTTTTAGGCAGTTAACGGCCTGTTTATTCGTGAGGGGTACATGGACCTTTGTATAAATTGACCTCCTTGAATTTCTCTGTTCAATTGCAATCTAAAACGAAAGTGTTGTAGGCTAATATAATGATAACTAACACTCAACTTCAAATCTTTTGGAAGTCTGCTGAGTCTGTTCGGTGTTCTGCTACTCCTATGCCCGTCTTTGTCCAAGTGGGCAACAAACTCAGCTTTGCAAAAGGCGTTTTTGGGTTGCTGCTTTGTTCACTAGAGTCCATAAATTTGATAGACACTAGATTGCAAAGTTCTGCAGGTTTAGCACTTCGAATATATTTTTGGGTGTGGCATTTATTCATCCGCCCAACAGCATCGTGCCACTTTTGTCACATCTGTTCCACTCTTAGCGCTTAATCAAAGCCATCAGTGTAGCAGAATGAGGCAAATGGGTTGCTTGTAATTGAAAAGGTGGTCCAATGGATGCTGAGATCAAGGTCGTGATTGAAATCGCAGGATTGGGGGATCGCTGTTCCGTCGCCATATTATCAATGTGAGAGTCACATGCACTCACTTAATGCTCTTAGAGGATCGCAGCTTCCCGTGCCGACGAGTGGAGGGCAGACACCGATTGGGATGGCAAACTTCCTCCTGATCTGCATTGTGACCTCTTCCGCATTCCCACCTAGCAAATGTGTCGAACCGATTATGGCCAGTCGCATGAGCCAATGAATTGAAATCCTCCCCCCGCATACTTAGTGCACTCAAATGGAGTTCAAACTCTTGCAGGTTGCCTCTACAACTTGCGCAACGATAGATTGACTCAAGCGAAAGCCTTCCAGATGTTGACAATTCATGTATTGAGAAAGCAGCACGGGGCATCGTCAGGAGTTTGTGCGGGGGCAGAAAGCTGGGCAGTGCCCAAAACTTGCTTGAAATGTAGTATCTGGCGCTACTTTTTATGCGACGCCCAAGTAGTCCTAAATTTCACGAATAGCACCTGACCCGCTGAGTAGGATATTGAAGCCAACCCCTGTTTCGCTACCGATGGAATCAAGTAACTCTTGCATTGCCCTCTATAAGGACACAGCCATATCCATAAATAGTCTCGATGTACTTACACAGCTGCTTCATGTTAGCCATAACGAGAGAAAAGAGGAACATTGCGAGCTGATAAGCAGAAATGCGAGAATGCTGCCATGGCAAAACTTTAGACTGGGTCCAGCAAGTTTCGTGTGGTATTCGGTAGCTGCCGGTGAAGTTAGTCCTAATATTAATCACTTAGACGCAGACCACCTCCTTTAATAGAAGTTGAACCGCCTGACGGAAGGGGTGATTCACGATCAAAGTCACCGTGAACCTCCGCGATCGTGCTGACAAAGAAGATCAACCCTAGTGAGCAATTGAGCATGGACACCAATAATCTGACCGTCGTAACAGAGATGGACGCATTTCATCCACTCCACATAAACGGATCGCTAGATTAGTCAACTGGGTCTAGATAGTTCTCCACCCTTAATTCAACTTCGAAGCAAAAGAATGTGGAAGTGGTGAAGGCAAACAATCAGAAGCAAGCTTTTGCATTGCCAAATTTGCTACACGAATTTACAACAATGCCATGTAACTTCTAACATAGCCGCCAGTTCCCAACACCTTGCGCAGCCAGCACAAGTAGGTTTATTCCCGAAGAAAACTAGGACCTTCTTGTCTTTAATATGGACATCCGAGAGCATAATGTCAACCTAAAACTGGTGTTTGACAGCCTGTGAGATGTGGGATTTATATTGAGCCTAAAGAATTGCCGTCTTCTGCAACGATCTATTACACTTCTAGGGCATGGACCCACCAGAAGGGGCGCCAGTCCCCAAATATCATGCATAGTGAGTGAGGACATGGCCAGTACCACCTAAAAGACGAAGCTCAGAAAGTTCTTAGGTTTGACAAATTGCTGCTTCTGAATAATCTTGCTTGTTACCACTGTAAGTCACTCAACAACATGAAGAACCTGTCAGTATCCTTCACATAGATTCTGATAGATTGTCAGGAGCGCGCATGTCGAAAATGGAGGGGGTACCGCTTAGATAAGGTAACGCCTTATTCTACTAATTGCTTTTCTTCCATCCGTCCCTCTTTTTCTTGCGCACCGGTGTTTCTGCCGCGTTCCATCCACACAATGCGCGATGCGAAGCACAGAATGCCTCTCTTAAAAATAAACCCTTCTTCTTTTGATCTGGCACTTATAAGTCGTTGTCAGAAGTGCCTCAGCTAATATGAAAGAAATTTCTCAGACTTTACCTAAAGTGCCAGTTTTGCTACCTTCCAGGAGTACAATCCTACCTGCCTATTTAAAAGGTCAAGGCGGCAAAACCTACTTTGTCTCCTGGATCTTAGGTAGGAGGTCGGCCACTGTTAAGCGAGACCATTATAGGCCAATAGCGTAACCCGGATTCAACAGAACTCCAGCATTTCTGGACTGAGTGCAGGAAAACAGTACCTTTTGTCCTAGAAGTCATATTGCCTGGAGACCATGCTGGACGTATTAATCTCTTTGATCGTGGCTTTTTCAGAGGATGCAAGGGATCCCCGTAAAACAGAACCATATCGAAGTCGGTACTTCGCGCATTTCTTTTGCGATGTTTGGTACCCTTGCTCAAGATGTGGTATTGACTGCACTGCACCACCACACATTTTTGCAGTGACTGGTCTACAGATTAGGGTAGCTATAGCGCCATGCATTCTTCCATTTCTGCACTGCTCTGTGGAATTGTACCCTCACGACTCCTTTTGCCATCTTGCAATTAAGCAGGCTATCTGTCGCGCTGATTTCAAACAAGCCATTCAGCGTCCAATGATCCGTCTCCATTATGGACATTCTTGTTATCGAGTTATGTCCAAATTGTCTCTCCATCAAGTTGGTGGCAAATGGCTCGTTCTGAGTTGCATTTCTCTGTCTTCATTTTTGCTGATTTGATACAACAATGACAGATTCGCTCATTTCTTTGTTCCTCTGCTCTTTGTGAAAGTACCCCACACACGACTTCGTCGCTAGCTTCAGCACCCGGAGTACGCATGGTGGGGCTAAAGATTAAAGATGTTAGAATGGGCTCGGAGTGAGCTACGTGAAACAGTTTACATTTAATCCCCACAGGCCAACAATTTCGTCTGTAGAGTCATAGGGCATCTTTGGTTGGCTCCACAAAAGGTTCTCTGACCTATAATAAGTTATTTCTTTGCTTCGCCGCCAAAGGGACACTCAAATACCCATGCCACAGGTGATCATACCTTATCCAAAACGTAACAGTGGACCACTTTATCTCACACAGCTCGTCCACGTTTATCAAAAAGCGAACGCATTATCACCTGCCAAAGCCCATTCAATCCTCGCTTTGCTCTGTTTGCAAAGTGGTGCAAACAAATGAGTAACACCTATAAATTTACAAATGGCGGAAATTTTGCGGGAGCATGCAACACTGTCGAGGCGCCACCGTAGCTTGGACAGGGAAGTGTAGGTATCAGGAACGGTGAGAATTCAGGATTTACAGGATTTGTTGCACTTTCCCATTAAAGTGGTGCCCAAAGACACCATTAATCATTCCAGAGTCCCCTTCCCTCTTGACGCATAGTCTTCATGAATTCCACGATGGTAAACATGCTGCCACACCGACAAATCGCGCTTATAATCCGCCTTTGATAGTGGACCTCTTGTCTGCATTCAATTTACACACCACCAACATTTAAAATCCGCGAAACGAAAACAGTAGGCATGGGCCGAAAAAAGCCTCAATAAGCACGAAGGAAATGAGGTCTAAATAAAATTGCAATCATGATGCCACTATACCACGTGAAACAGTAAGCGCCAGCTCTCTTTACAAAAGCAATAAACATCATTTATCCAAAATGACACAGACCAGCGCAAGCGCCTATATGCAACTAAGTACGGTGATGAAACGTTTCTTGTGAAAGAAGGCGTCCACGATCGTGAGTACCCATACCAGCAGGAGACGTCAACCTAGTCAGAAATTTGACATTTGAACTGTGTAGACGTTCATCTGTCAGTGGCATTCCTGCAAATGTTGGTTTTCAGCCCACCCACACAGTGGTAATTAATAAGACGCCAGGAGCTTATTCAGCTCAACTAGAAAAAAACGTCCCTCCAACTTACAGCTGATCAGTGCCTTCAGGCGCGCCTGCTACTCTGGAGTATCCTCTCCATTAACGTAACCCACTGAATGGACACCACAATTGGAATGTTTAAAGAGCCGAAGTGATGCGATAGGCATGGAACCGTCCCCTCTGTATACCACGCTACACACCAGCTGCAACCTGGTCACCGTCAGCTGGTCCCAGTCGAGATTAAACATTACCAAATGGTTCGCATTAATGAAATGACGACCGTGGGACAAATGCATAGGTTGTGAAGTAGTACACATGCTTAATTTATTGACAGCCTAAGAGACCATCTTCTCTTTAAACGACGTTGTAAGTGGGAGTGAAATCGCAGGGGTTATTATGCGAAAAAATTAAACGCAGCGAGGACTCGCCAGGAAAATAGGATAAGGGACAACTATTTAAAATAAAGTGCGTAAGATCTACTTATCAATACCTTCACTTTAAGAAGGACAATTGCTTACAGGCTCCAGGCAAAGGCGGCACAGAGCAAAAGAATTGGTAATAAAAGTGAGGTTACATGAGTAAATGTTACTTAATTTCGGATGTTAAAGGCCAAATGAGGTGAAAAGAACCTGAACCTACTGGTAAGTTAGTTACAAGCTTGGAGCTTGGAAATAAAGAGAACTAGCAACCGAGCAACGGGAGTCCTATGTCATTGGTTCATTAAAAACTAAATTGATCCTCGGTTGTGAAAAATGAGATTGAACAATTGCTGACTTTTAATCATCACCCAAAAAAGGCACTACTAAATCGAGATCTTGCAAAGCGCTAAGCATGGGCAAAAAAATGCGGGTAAAATGAAGAGAACAATAAACTGAATCGTTAATCATTCAAACGATAACAAGATATCTTATTTTGAGAGGAGTAACTTTGTGCTTATCAACAAATAAATGTCAGCAGAGTGGGGAGCAGCAATAGTGCAGAGGTCAATTGCACAAACAGTACACATCAAGCACTCGATGTGGAGCCTCACGTCTATTAATCGGCGGGTCCCTTCCTCCATGCGTTTACACTCATCATACTAAATGACACGGCCCTTTTGTCTATCACGTCACAACGCAGGATTCACGGTAGTGCGCTGCTTGCACCCTACTTCGCTGATCGCCAAGATGCCCTTTCGCAGCGGTACAGCCTTAATAAAATAACCGTTTCTTGGAGACTCAGTGGCAATATAGCCGATATACTGCCTCATTTGTTCAGTTGTCTCCATGTTCCGTCGTATAACTCGGTGTTTGCGTCCACCCATCACCTGAGTTAACAAATTTTTTAACCGAGAAACATCCGCGTATCTGGACTGGTATTTTGTGCGACAATGGCGTAGACTGCACGTCGAAGTCTCGTTCACCGTAGATTCTTTGTTCATATTGCGTTCGCTAATGGTGTAGAAGACGACATTCAAGTCACCAGTAAAGAAAAAAGCACTCAAATACCTTTTCGGAGAGCAAAACAGTTCTATCCGCATCCAACGAGCGTGACAAATTCCAATAGCATGGTTATTGTAACACTTTAGGCAATGTAGCTGTTGCACTACATCTGTGAAAAGACTTCGAGGCAAGGATAAACAACCGATTCGTCAAAAGACAGCATAGACCACATTAACTTCTAGGCTTTAACCACTTTGTATCACTGCGAAGCAGAGAGCAATAGCAAGGCCAAACGCCAAGTTTGGCTATTCCTCAGTAATATCTTGTAGCTTATTAGATGCATCAACATAGACAGGTACACTCTTGTCATCTTTAGGACCCAGACCATTATCGGTGCCATGTAAAAAATGTAATTTAATAGTTTTTACTTGTTTGATCAACAGAGCTCATCTAGCCAAAATACTACCGCAATTAAAACACCCAACGCAATTAACTATAATTACAGAAAGTGCTAAACACGATCAATGGTCTCGAGACTGCTAAGCTAAAAAAGTCGTCTTTTTTTGAGTACGTAACCCTTTAATCATAGGATTCCTCGTTACTGCCCCCTCCTGCTTCGTTTCTTTCTGTCTTCTCATCCTCCATCCCCGTCACCTCTCTCTTTATCTCCTCGTCCCTCCCAACTTCTCACTCCGCCGTTCCAAAGACATCAGAGGGCCAAAGGAGATAGAGATAGTAGAAATTAGGGGTAGGTCATTGGGTCCCTTAATCAATTCATGCCCTGCACTACGCTTATTGTGCTGCATTTAATTTATATGTCTCCTACATGCATTTACATCCACCAGTCGGAGGGGCGCAGTACCTCATCCCTATGGCGAAGTGAAATAGGGTACGCCGAAGAGGCGGTCACCTTATACAAATCAGCCACACGCTGGCTAAGCCCACCTTCTGCTTCAGCTCCTCGGGTTGGGTGACAATGTCGAAGAGGGACCAATTTGAAGATCAGCCGACACACCTTGGAAATGAGAAGGTAGACAACCACGTCAAGCAGACACTATAGACCTTCAAGTATAGGGTTTTTGTGCATCAGCAACAAAATACCTCTTAACTCTCAGTTATTGCAAAGCAAACCACCTCTGGTATGTGTCTTATTTGTCGAAGACCTGTCCAATTTTGCATGGCCTCCTCTAGAATTCGGATAAATCCCTGTATTCTAAGGCATCTGATTACACTATAGACAGTAGACTGGCTCCCGTACAGCTTCAGGCAAGGTGTGAAGTGCAACAGTGTCTGCAGCAATGGGGAGAGAATGGTAAAAAACTGATCTGCTAAACTTTAAACCAATAGCACTTGATTAACTGGTGGTCCTCCTTAACACTTAATAAAGTGAAGTAGACATATTAGACCCGTTGGATTATTGCCGCTATACATATTTGAGTTGCAGATCTCCATGGTGAGTATCTGGTTGAAAGAGTGTGGCTGCAATAACAGGTCTGCTCAAAGTTGATTCAAGGTTCTGTTGGTCACTTTTAAAAGACCGAAAGGACGCAATTTGATTCTCGCAACCCACATTTTAAAAAAGCCACCTACAAACTAAGTTTTAGAAAGGAAATAAATGAATTAAAGAGATGGGGTGGCACGAAAGTAATTGGCGATTCGATAGGGGCTCACGATTAGAAATGTCGACACAGCATGTGAGATGTTGGTGGTTCCTTCAGATGAAAATTGTAAATAAAATAATTTTTGTTTCAGCTACTACCCTGTGGAGCGATGCTAATCAAACCATCTCCTCAAAGTTACTGTCATCTTACCTCAGCGTAAATACTTATTGTACGCATCTTCATCAGTAGAGTGCCACTTGACATTCATTTAATTTAGCTTGTTTTTCTCTCCCTACTTCCGCGGCATGTCACCCCGTTCGAATCCCGTCCTTTAATGATTGCCCAGCTATACATCCGCTTGCATCATTATCGCATGACCAACCATGCTTCTCTGCGTTACCAAGCCCTGTAATGGCAGAACTGTAGTTAGTTGACCCTTCCCAAGAACCACACATATTGGAGATATGCCTGTTAGCCACATTTAGACTGACTGTGGGAAACAACGTGCCATCTTAACAGGGTATGTGGGATAGAATGCTTCGAACCTAATGTAAGGCGTCGTAGGTTTAAGAATAACTGACTGCGTTCCTTTGTCAGTTAATGGGCAGCAAAACCGCGGCCTACACGAGCTGTGAATATCGACGCTCGCCCGGGATCCCAGGAGTGAATATGGCAATAGCATTCGAAGTGCATAGTTGGTAACGAGTCATGATGTCCTTACCAGTGGGTTTAGAAGAAGGACTACTCTTTCCAAAGTGACAATCCATTCAACGCTTCTTTGTCTTGTTCGACGTGTGTGCGTGTTGATGTGACAAACAGAGCTTTAGTAGTTGCGTATGTGTGTGGGTGATTGACCATGATTCTATTGCTACCTGGGAAAGTGGGATTTCTGCTACCCTTGACTATTGTCCAGATGACTTGAAGGCTGTTTTAAGAGAAAGGCATACTTCCGTTCTTCCAATTGGTCTGTTAGCATGTGTCCAAAGAGTAATTGTAGTAGTTGAAAAGAAAACAAAATTTCGCATGAGTTGTGCCCAACAGCATAATCTTCCATTCCAAGCTTTAGATAGGATCTCCGCTTGCATGTTCATCTCAATTTGCAAGCAAGGGCTTTTATCCATTGCTTGTTCTGCATTCTCACGGTCTCCTTCATCTTTTTAACGATACCCGCTTCACAATTACAGCACAATTCTCTAGACTGACCCTGAAATACAATTTGCATGCTACTCCAGGGAATACAACAGTTGAGGGAGTCAATGCTTGTGTGTTAGGTTCATCAAATAGTTTACGATCTGTTCCCAATTAATTTTACTGCTACTGTGGGCATTCGTTTCCAAATTACTTCGTTATTTTGCGGATAATTTGGCCTTTTTTATGCACAAAGATGACTTGCTACGTTTCATTTGTAGGCATTTATTAAAATTCGATTTCGCTATTTTGCACGATGTTTGAAGCCTCGCAATTCTATCTTAATCCGAAAACAAATAAATAAAAAGCGGAATTAGTGGAGCATTAAGTCCTGCTAATCCCAGACTTACTCACGTGGGCGATGTATGATTTCACTTTCCTGAATTATATTGAGAAAATAATAAGTCTCACCAAGGTGAGATTTCAGCTAAGTTGCACCCGGATAATCTGAAGGTTGATTTGTCACCATTTTACTCGCCCGTTGAGAAATCATGTCTACAATAAAATTCTGCTGGCTGATTGTTCAAGCGATGAGTTATTTGTGAAGACTTTTGTTTAACCAAAGTTCTGCTACAAGCTTAAGTAACTCCAGCGTTTCAGATGATCAGAACTGAATGACTTTACCAGTAAGTGAGTCCTACATCACTGTCTCTTACTTTCAAACCGCAGCTTGCATTTTGGAATGAATGCACACTTAAAACTTAAGACTTGGGTAGTGGATCTACGATAAGCATATGCCAAGGCCCAATTACTGTGTGATTTTAGTTAAACAAAGCCTTGATTTTGCGCATACGAATGAGATGATATTTTAGTGCTTTACATACTGTGGCTTTGTTCATAAGCGGCCCCAAACTCAACGGACATTAGATTGAAAGCTTTGCAGGTTGGGCATTTTGGAATGTATTCTTAGGTGCGGCATCCATTCATTCGTTCAACAGCATCAGGCCACTTTTGTTACGTAAATTCCGCTCTTGGCATCTATGCGCTTAATCAAAACGCAGGGAAGTGTGGCTGCTGCACTCCCACCACTGTTTTGAGACTTTTTTAGCCATGGCATTGAGCCACAAGATAACAGAAGAGGTGCTAGGCGGCTCCGGGCACGGCCAGAGAGCTATGCCACAGGGCAGCAGCGCAATTCACAATCCGTCCCCACAGACTCACAATTTTAGCCTGTAGAACCATAAAACGATTTTGGTTTGCTCCACAAGATGGTACTCTGGTGTGAAATAAGTGACTCCTTTGCCTCTTCACCAAAGCGACACTCAAAAATCCTTGCCATAAGTGATGATACCTCATCCTAAACTTAACAGTGAGCCACCGCCTCTCACACGCCACACCCACGTCCAATAACAATCAAATATGTTATCGAGTCCGTTCAATCCTCACGCTCTTTTGCTTGCGATGGAACATTTACAAGAGTGAAATCTTAAAATTCACCACTGATGGAAAGTTTACAGGAATATACAATAATGTGTGTTTACGTCAACAGCGGTGACCTTTTACCATCTTAATGTCTCCACAATTACACTTCAAAAAGTGGAGAGATTTTACCCTTTTATCACGATGAAGTTAAGTAGGTATACTTGAAGGAACGATAACAGTTGAGGTCAGAAGTCCGTCTAGATAAGTTTGCGACCCCTGTAATAATTTGACTTATTTAAACATCCATATACCACCCGAAATTCACCACTGGTTCGCACATGACTTTTAACAATCCTCCTGGAATCCAACATCAATCCTGTTAGTCTTCAAAACATTCCTCTGCTTTTACCAGAAAACCAAAACGATCGAAGAAATTACTTGTTTGCACATAAAATTTACTACCTAATAGCAAGTAAGATTTCAAGCATGCACACAATTGTATGACACCAATCGGCACATCTAGCCTTCGCCTCTCTTTTCCGATTTCTCTATTTGAAAGAGATTTTGAGGTTGTTCCAGAGAAACTGGGGCAGGTTGAGGATATCTGCGTCTGCCCACAATGAAGCTGAGGAGTCTTCTGCCCAGGCCCTCTGAGGGCAAAAGTCCTTGTTAAATAACCTCTTTTGCATCTTCACAATGACTTCTACTTTTGCTGGTGAGTTTGCCTCTTTGATTGCAGTTATCTTTGCATTGGAAGGCAGCGGGCTTACACACGCACACACACGCCATCGGATCACTTCCATTGGCATTCAAAGTGCTCTGTCTGGCCGATGGCAGTAAGAGAAGACAACTTGCCATTCATCTTTCCGGCAGCAGATTTCATTTTGGAATATTTGGAAAAATTGCACTGGAACTGAGTTGTTCCCGCACCTGTAGTAAGAGGTATGGAAGTATTTTATTGCAGAACAAAGACACAAGTTGTGTTCAAAGTGTGGTGGAGCTATTTGAGGTGCTCTGTGTTACCTTTTGGCTAAATTGCCATACATAGCGAAGGAGAAATCCCAGAGGATACATTTGCAATGATTTTGGAGGCGCTACAAGTTATCAATGTCAACTCACTTCATCTAGTGACAATGGTGCATCCTTGCTTTTTTCGTATTCGTCACTTCCAACCACGAACGGAAAACACTCCTCGGTGCGTAAATTGATGATACACCACAGTATCCGTTGGCACAGCTTATTCTTTACCGAAAAGTGACACAGGGCGGCTGAAGCGAATCATGACAATCTTACCGTTTCGTGATTGCGACAGAACCACAGATCGTATCGACACGGAAAATATGTGGCTAATGGCATTGCAAGTACTAAACATAAATATTGAATTGAGCAGGGAGCAGCTGAAGAATCGTACAATTGGAAGAAGAAGTTACAACGAGTTAACTAACCCGTTTAAGTAAACAACGAGAATGGGAGGACCTGATGAATGCAAATAAGTTTGGTGTCTGACTTGAGTTACCATCAGGTATGATTTTGCCACCATTACTAAGGTAACAAATCAACTTGCTATGCCCCATTGCCCATACGTTTTCTAGCTGGAGTATGTAGCACGATACGTAGGAGAGGAGGAGCTCCGTGGTGGAAACGCACATACATGCAGCGCCTGTCAGAAGCATTCATTCGCATCCATCAAGCTCTTTCCATTCTCACTGTCTAATTAAATGGATGATCTCCGATTGCTCTTTGTTTAATGTCAAGCACAATCAATACCTGGACAGCACGCGCATTCTCATCGAATTTCAAGGATAAGAAGGGCATTGCAAGTGTTAAATCAATCTATTAACGCTGAAGAAGTTGTTTTTGCCCTGTCTTATCATCAACTTTGACATTTATCACCCCACTAGATCCAGTCAAAGCAATCAGAAGAAGGAATCACCCCATTCCCTGGTCCCTCCGACTACAGATTAGCCTTCATGAGTGACACTGCTTGACAGGTTGACGATATGTCACATGGAGGTCTCAAGAAGAATGAAGTAAGAAATCGATCTTGTGATAGTTTTAGTCCTTTCTTCCTTCCTCTGGTTTTATCGCCGAGATGCGCCTGAGTGTGGCGCTTCGTCTACTGAAAGACATTTATAAGGCGCACTCAGACGATTCATATAACGTCTGCAAGTCACAAACTTAGCTGCGAATGGCAACCAAAAATGGTGGCTAGGTAAGGACCATAGATCAATTAAAGTATAAGGATTCTGACTCACATACATGCAAGGTGAATTTTGCTCAATAAATGCAGCAGGCATTAGTACACAAGGAGAAATTGCATTAAAGACTTCTTTTCATCATCTGAATGAGAAGTCTCCTGAGCAGAAATGGTCATCGTGAACGATGGAGTGGTGACTGTTGAGCGGTCAAAAGCAAAGTGGTTTAATGCTCTGAGCGAACTTAAGACCAGTGCTAGATTGAATATTAGCAGAGTTCATCAGAGTTGCTATTAATCAACAATGGCTGCTGATTGGGCAATCGCCATGAGCGATGCTGCAAACGTGTCCACTCTGCGCTCTGGGCGAGCACAACCAACACAAACTCCATCTCAGCGGCTGACGCTCACAAAGTGCTAATGCATCAGCATTTAAATGATCTTCTTGCGTGCCCACTGTAAATTAGGTTGAAGTGCCACATGCTTCCTGGCTAAGAAGTGCACGGTCTTTGTGTAGTGGTAAATCGTGACATTTTACACGGTCTCATAGTGTCAAGTCGAGGCTTGATGTTTTGAATCTCAAACAGGTTTGCTATACAACCACCGATTTGCATCAAAGATTTGACTTCATTTTGAAAGATGCTGGGCATGAAGTTCGTTCATGTATTAATTTAAAAGCCATTGGATAATTTTAAGCCTCTGGTGAGGCAACAAAGAGCAAAAAGCGACTTCAGCCTCTCCCAACTATAGTACTGTTCTAGCATCCGGCTGAACAGATACCTCATGATGAAACAGAGAAACCCTAAATGTCCAGAAGGCGTTTGGCTTAAAGTACAAAATTAGGTAAAGAGCCCGAAGACAGGCAATCGTGATAATGTGACGTATTTCAATCAAAGGATAGCAGTGATAGCAGACTCCTTCCCTCTCGCTCCCCTCACATGCACTGTTATGTGAATCACAAAGGTAAGTTATGCCTACTCCCAAAAAGCCACTACGCTACACATGCCACCAAGTGAGTCGGAAGACAATAATCACTTGTCCAAACCTCACACTCACACGCATTTCATCGCCCTCTACCATTCATCTTGCCATTTACATCATCGTCATTTCCACCACCCAGTTCTTCGTCAGTGCCTCGGTCCCGCTTCCTGGCCTATTCACCTTTGGTCTACTCCTCATCATCCACCTCCAACTCATTCTCATGCATCGTTCAAACATCGTCGTGACTGATATCCTAGTGCGTTTTACTTATCAATGTAATACTGTTGATTGTGCCTTCAAGTTTGCCTTTTGAAGGATACACATATTTCCTCCACACAGTTGATAAATACATGCTTGACTCAAATACATAGCTAGGGAAACGGGTAAAGGAATGAGTCTAGGAACGTATCCAAAACAGAGGAAGAGGAATAAGGAATGCGGTGCTACAGTGCTGTGCAGGGATATTCAACACTTACCATTCCCATTCTTCTTTTTACTTCAGTTCTGCAGACGTCCCGTCTTCGCCTCTCCCAACCATACCTTCGTCCCTTTTGGTTACACAAACTTGCTGCTTTATTTCAACCAGAGAGGCACAATCACTGCCATTGTTCTCCCTGATACAAGGTTGCAATCAGTACAAAGCGCAACTTCACTACCTCCATAGCAGTCGTCAGGAGTGAGTTGGCCATTTTCTCACTCGATTAATATCTCGCACTGCTCTTAATGTCTATAAGTGCCCCAAATGTGTCTCTCAAAAAGGAAGCGACAGGAGTAAAAGGCAAGAACAAGTATTTGTCTTTAAGCACAGTAGTACCGGTGATCCTTATCATTCTCTTCAGCTTCCTCTGCATTAGCGATGGTGCATAAAATTCGACCAAGATAAAATGCGCAAAGACAAGTGCTGCTTGTCCCTACGAAGCCACCTACAAGGGATGCTGCCTGAAGCCAACACCAGTCGGCATTAAAAGACACCACGTGACACGTGCTGCTAATCGATTCACACGTGCCCGATTCGAAGAGGTAACTCACACAGCAATCTGTCAGAAATGCTCTTCTACGCCATGATTTGCCTTCTATCATCTTTCTGCTTCGCACTGTCGTTCCTGCCACCCAATTATGCATCAGTGCCTCCCTTTTGTTTCATTGTCTCTTCATCTCCTGTCTCCTTTTCATGCACCAATTCCATCGCCTCTCTCTTTGTCTTATCGTCACGCCACACTCCTCGGCCCACAGTTCCAGAGGCGTCTTCCTGTGATGTTCCCTTCTCCTCCATTACCTAATTTGCGTGCGTCAATTCAGTGTTTCCAAACCTGGTGTCCAGTGTGAGCTACATGAAAATGAAAGGGCATAGCTGATCTCTTCCAGGGCATCATTAAATAATTCAAATCCCTTCCATTAAGTTAATTCCTTCCCGTTTTACTCAGTCACGTGGCTAGATGGGCAGGTAAGTGAATCAGTTCAGGAATGGATTGGAGAAAAAGGAAAGTACTAAGTCATGCTGCATTAAAGTACCGTGCAGAAACGTCCTATGATGTCCATTTTCAACCCTCTCTTCTTCCATTTTCGCGGTCTCTTGTACCTTTGTCCCATTTCAATCATTCCATCGTCTCATTCAGTTGAACATCCATGCTTCTGCGCTTCCACCGAAGAAGTGCATGCTTTGCCATTATCTGTCGTAATACGAGGTAATGATCGGGACACGCGTCTGAATCGTCCCTTCATTAGCTCAATAGCAATCTTTAGGGGTAAGTCGTTGGCTGTCCTAATCAATTTTATACCCTGCACTACGCTTATTGTGCTGTACTTACTTTTCCTATCTCCTACATATACTTGCAACCTCCAAATGAGGTGCGGCACCACCAGGAGATCTACTGATGCATAACAACTTGCTCAATATTCATTATTCACTTTGGAAGCGCTTTAGCATAGTTTGCATGACTATGCTTGACGAGGTCAGATCAGATTGGACTGTCAGAACAGATTAGATTGTTAACTAGGCTAGATTATGGTAGGTGTGAATTGAATGCGAAAAGGAGAATAGATGAGGCTATCTGATCTGTGGTACGTGCCTCATCCTCAGAGGCGCCTAATAGGTTACCATTCAGGTCAACGCTAACAGATTTGGCCCACCTAATCGACTCATCACAATCCCTTGCCGTGTAAAATGAGACTCACTCTTTCTTCCTCACAGGTATTAGGGATCAAGGCACACATATAATATTGATCCGATGGTCTCTTTGAAATGGATGGGGAGGGGCCCTCTTGTCTACCCCTTCTTTTTATGCCCCACTCCATCGCATCTCCAGCGCGTCTCCTTCTCCTCTTACTTCGCTCAATAGGCCCCCAATTATTGCATTCAGCTCAACTGAAGATGGTGGACTGAGTACTTTTAACATTTTACACCCTTACCTTCAAATTCTAATTTAGTGACACGAAGAAATCTTGCAACTCGCAACTCAAAACTTCCCCGCGCTTCACTCACCTTCGCCTCCTTCGAACCCAACATCACTTCTCTCCTCCCTTCTTCTCCCCCTAACTTTTCGCCCATCAGCACCCTCTTGATAAGTCCCTTCAACTCTCCACCAGTCCCACTGTTGCATATGACATAATTAAATAATGCAATGATGCATAACCTAGACTAGACTAGCACACGTCAGACAAGACGTAAGTAAACTACACTTTACCTAGAATTAAATCCTGTTTTGGCATAACCCAGCTTTGACAGCCATGAAGTATCCATTTTTATACTTCTTTCACCTGCTTTAGTTTGTTCTTCTCCTCGTCGCCTTAAAACCATCTCATAGTTTTATCTTCGCTTCCACTCATTCCCTCCAGAACAAAGGTAAGGGTGCTGATCCTACTTCGTTATTTGTAGGCTGGCTCAATTCCTGTCTTCCTACCTCACTCCCACCTCTTTTAATACACTTGTGGACAATCTCTGTGCCCATTGTTCTAAAATTCCGGGTAAAAATGCGCTCATGTCTTCTCAGTCCATCTGTGCCCTTTTCACTACGTGTCTGCACCTGTCCGTCCGCCCAAGTATGTATGATTGGTATTGCCCAAGTTTGTTTTCGTTCCCTTGGCGAGCCGCCTAATTTGTTGTTGCACGGAAACGGGTAAGAACGTGTGTACACATGTGTGAGGGTGCAAAGGCACATTCATCCACGCCTTCAAACTTGTCCTTTTAGACTACTAAATCCACAGTTCCATCCTGAGCGAAGCAAGATCTCCTTTGGTTATATCTTAAAGGAATTTCAATTCCACACTTCGCCAACGCTCCACCACCCACACATCCACCAACTCATTTCACCTCATGTAATCGCTTTTTTCCTGTGGCTCCTCTACTACCTTCCTTCCCTCACATCGAAGTGAACGTCCCATAGTTGGAAGAGAGTAGTACTGAAACGCCTATAAGTCTTCTCTCACAGCGGTCAACATTGTTAATGGGAAGCAGAATTGTGCAACGTAGCATGTAGTAATGGTATAGTCCTTCATGCCAGGTGAAGGTGATTCGCCTCCTTTACCGTTGGTATCCTATGTTGTTTGCACTGGGGCGTAACAAAGGGGCTTGGTAAATGGTGGGATGCAGTGTAAGCTGTAGTAGATGAAGATGGCGAACCTACAGTTCAACAATTGTGGAAGTTGCAATCCATTAGCTGCAATGTCTCATCCCAATGCTGAGATGAGATGGAGGATGCTGAAAAAGCATCAACCTTATACGAAATCAGCCACACTCTGGTTAATCCCATGCTTCCCCTTTGGCACTTTGACGTAAAGATTACCTGACTCACCTTGGAAATGAGGAGGTGGACAACCACGTTAAGCAGATACCAAAGACCTTTGAGCATGCAGTTTTGTGCATCGACAGTGAACTAACTCTCAACCCTTTGTTATGATAAGACCTACTACCTGCGATATGTGCTCTCGAGATCCTGAATATTGTCAAATCCGAGCACAGATTTCCCTTATTTCACGTCTTACCCATGCTCTAGCCGCAGTAATCAAACATGTGTTGATCGTCTCACTTCCACTTTGATAAATACCACAGCAACTAGCAAAATTTAACAAACACAAACCGGAACTGAGGTGAGCCGAATCCAAAACAAATGGAACCCAAGCGTTCGTTGTGCCCAAATCAAGACTGTGATAGTTACGCACTGCGGAAGTAAGCAAGGTGAAAGGCAGCGTGTGATTGCAAACGAAAAAGCTGCACAGTAGTATTCATGATTAGAGCTGGATAAATCAGGACAGGGAAGATGGCGTTCATAAAAATGCTGTCTGAAGGACCTTATCAAACAAATGGTCAATGCATGCTGAGCAGAGCCTATTTATCACCTTTTCACTCAAGAACAATTCAAACCAAAATAAGGCAACAACAAATTTTGGGAGAGCAGCCGAGGCTGAAGCTAGGCAAAGCAGCGTGAAAAAAGCACAGAAAGATGTAGATGTTATCCAAGATACGCGTTCAAAGTTGGGTCCCTACTTGTCAACCCAGATGTATTTGCTACCGTTTCCCTCGACTACGTAAGACAAAAGTACGCAGGCCTACAATTTGTAGAGTAGCAATCCTCATCAGAGCAGGATGAGACAGGGTGGAATGGAGCACAGCGACACATGCGGGCTTTTAAAAGGACCGTTAGTGACCACAATTTGTTTGTTACTGTTCCCCTCGAAAACATGACGGGATTTATTAAGGGAGACCATAAGGGAGAAAATAGGCCTCAGCGATGTGACAGTGGTCTCCCAATTTTCATTGTCGCTATGGGCTCTTTACAAATCGAATAAGCCTAAATAGGGATATTTACAACTAAAACTGCCAAGGTAATCGCAGCAGAAAACGCTATTCTGAGTCCTACATCCAACCGAATTTAGATTGAAACCAGCTAACATGGACCGCAGCAATATATCCGCGGCCTCTCATTGTCGATTAGCACCAAAGGTACTCAAAAAACCATTTCGGATTATAAGGCTGTAAATGCTGTACAGTGTACCCTGCGACACTTTCGTCATAATTCCCTTTTTAGAGCATTTGCTTTTCTATTTTTAGGACAAGTCAGCTTTTCTTTGAACAAAAGCGTCCAAAATATCGAAGACTTGTTCAATTCTACCTGAAATTTACCAGACTGAAAGATATCTATTTGTTCCAACTTCTAGTCGCCAACCGTCGGATAAATGCAACCGCCTACTAATGCGATAAAATAAAGGAACTAAATGATGCAAACGGAACCCGCTGGTCACCTCTTTCCAGATTGAATGCTTTTAGCAGGCATCTCCACCAGTAAAACATCATTCGACATTTATTTAGTTCAATTTGTTCGTTTTCACTCTACTTCCGTGGCACGCCTCCCCGTTTGAATTCTGTTCTTTACTGATTGCCCGATTATACAACCGCCTACTGCATTATTGGATGGTCAACCATGATGCCCTGCAAAATCAAGCACTCTAATGACAGAACTGCATTTAGCCAACCCGCCTTAGGAACCTCGCATCTTCGGGTTGTGGTTGTCAGCCAATTTTAGACTAACTGCGTCAAATTATGTGCCATTCAAGCTGAGTTTGCGGGGTAGGAAGTGTGGGAACTGACGTAAGACTTCGGTGGTTTGGGATCAATTAACTGTGTCCCTTTGTTATTTTATGGACAGTGATAGAGTGCAATTGCCAGGCATGCATTACATAAGTGTCCAAATAAAGTGTGTACAGTTGTTCCTCAACCCTTATTGCGCTCTTGTTGGCTTCATTCCATGGTGCCGCAGCAACCTCTTTGTGATCGCATGTTTGGGTGTAAAAAGTGGTGAATTAAGTGCAAGATCATTAAAATTGCAATCAAATGTCAGGAATGATAAGTAGGAATTTGGGCATTGACCTCAATGCAGTTTGCTGTTTTTACACGTTTGTGGCATTGCATGAGAAGCAGGATTCTTTGTGGGATTTGAGACAACAGAACACATGCCACTAACATAGGGAAGAGTTATGATTCCAACGGTCGGTCAAACGTTCAATGTCGCGAAGTGAAAGCACGATCTGAGGCCACTCAAGATATCAAGTAGGTCAGGCACAAGTAAACAAAACACCAAGTAGCTACTTCCCTTTTGACGAAATTGCCAGTAATCACGAAAATGCGCCGTAATGGTGAAGATTTGCAACGTTTAAACTCGCACTAAGTTGTGCGCGTAATCTTTTCGTGATAAAGTTTTGCCTTTGGAATGAAATACATTCTCCTTCAAAAAGAGAATCAGCAAATTGAAGCAATCAATTGCTGCCTAAAATTTTGGCAGCTAAAAAGGAACAAAGTTGTAAAAGGCTAGATCCCTTATGCCTCTCACAGTTGCTTTTAAAGAAGGAGCTGGTCATTAAACCACTTGCATTACACCTCCCCACGTCTTCATGACGTGATCTGTGACGACTGGTTGTAGGCACTTCAAAGCGTGGTGTAGATGGAGGCCATCGCAAATAAAAAGGTGATGCAACCCAATGCACGCGCACAATATACCTAGATGAATCCAACCAAGGGTCTCAGTTGCCTTAATGAACAAATACTTGCGATTCATTCAGACGAGTATTTGGATCCATTCGCTGCATAAGCGGTGCATTGTGCATTTCGCATAGCGTAAACCATAAAGAGCAATGTGCAATACCAAAAACTCAATGCATCCTGTGCATCTGTTCTTTCAAAGCTTATGCTTAAATTGGTTTTCGTGGGAATGCAATAGGGTTTACATATCAAGTGGAACTGAAACACAAGCGAATACAAATTATTTCATCAATTTTTTGAAACACGATCCACGTTAATTAATGAACCTGACTACACTGAAGTATGCATAGCAGTCAACCATCCAAAATTAGTCTGCAGTCGTTTCGAGATGTGAGTAGCCGAAAAGATTGTAAATTGCATACAGGCGAATCCATTTTCGTTGGTTAAACTGAGACTGCACACAGCAAGTGGTCTCAGCCTAATGGGCCATTGCTCAAAGGGCACATAACAAATTCAGAAAAATTAGCTGGCAAAATTACACAGCTAACAAGACGAAGGGCACTCATCTACTTTACTGAAGAGTTCTTGCCAAGTGCCTACAAAACAAGAGACGTGTGGAGTAAGTCTGATGAGTGAATACGCACAGAAATGATGTGCACGAAATTGGTTTCCCCGTGCTTCCCACGCTGGATGGTCCTCATAGCATTCCGTGCAAAAAAAGCGCACTTTAGAGGGCTCTGTAGTCTGTACTGCAACATTTCACGTCAGGGACAAGTTGAGGAGAAATTCGAATGGGCATCACGTCAGGAAATAGCAATAGCAAGTCAATAGCGTCAGAGCATCTGCAGACTCACCGATGTGTGCACAAATGAAGTGGGTCAATACTTATAAATGGAAGGTTACACGCATGACATTCGTTGTGACTTGACGCTCCATACGAGGGTTAATATAAAACACTTGTTACTCTCCACGAATACGCGGATGCACAGGATAAAGCAAAAGACAATTTTATCCTTTTCATACATCGGTGATGCACTAAAAGCATTCCAAGACTTCTAAATGTCGAAAGGCATTGTAAAAAATCGCAGCCGTAGCTTCTAAGGTGCAAGATATAAATCAAATAACTTATTAAAAAGGCGGTTGGTTAAGGCAAAGCAGAAGGCTGTACACGCGACCAGCGAATAACTCAATAACTTTGTTAGGAATCCGTAGATTTACATAATCCTTGCAAATGTGTACGCCGCTTACCTTGATGCACACGTGCCATGTGGGCTCGAAGCAGAATGCAGTTGGTGGGCTTCGCGGAGCACATGAGGCAAGAGATGTCGTCCATCTCGACGGCGGGCACAGAGCAATGTGCAAACGCCTGTGGCCTCACTTGCAGTTTATTTAGCTCTAAGAGGTCGAATTTCGCTGAATCTCTTCTCAGATCCGATGGTTATTGAATCACAGAAGAGCACTGGTAACGCGTATACTCAGAAGTAGTAAGCAGAGCAGACCTTGGATGCGCTAGTAATTTCCGATTGAATTGTAGTCATCAGATTCCTTGTAAGAAGGCAAAATTTTCTTGGAAAATTGTTTTGATTTTATCATGCAAAGACTGGCTAATGCTAAACCTATTTGGATGTGGGATTAATCCCGAATTTTCGGTAAAGTCAGGTGTTGCATGTGTGACACTTATTTCGCTTTAAGTGTATTCATTGGGCGAAGGACGCGAATAAGATTTGAATCCCCTGCTCAATGAGAAGGTAGATTCCCTCGGGGCTGAGGATAGCCACTCTTTAATGTGGGACAGTAACGATGCCTCATAAGAACCAGCCTGCTCTGCCAGGGCTAGTTACAGGGAGGTGGAGGTGAACGAGGAGAGTGCTACAGCATAAACATCTCCATTGTATAGCATAATTTTGCCTTGCTGTGCTTTGGGATTGTCCATATTTTATTAATCTTAAATTTCTCAATCCCTTATTAAGATTGCACTACAATAGAGGAAATCATTGCCTTCTTTGACATATCTTTTGCAATTCGTGTAACAAGAGTTGTGACAGGCGATTTTTGACATTCAACGGCCACTTTAGTGTGACACTTTCCGCTTTCATACCCCTTCTCTCCAACAGTCTTAGGAGTGAGCAGGCTGTGAGCATATAGGTATATTTATAGATTGAGCAAATTAGTGGCAGTAGGTTGTGAGGAGAAACATGAGCGTGAGTGAACCTGCTTGATACCCTCGGTGCTCCCATTGAGCTGCAGATGCAGATCTGGCTTCTGCATCTCACCTAGATGGGACATTAAGCAGCAAGTTCGCATTAGGCTACTAGAGAAGATGCATTTGACTGTAAAGGCTTTTGATCGATCTTCTGTCTGCCCATTTCTCGACCTGTGGAACGTGTAGGGATCGATTCGGACAGCATACAGTAGATATATGAGGCTGATCGAGACAGACATAACTACAGTGCTCTCAGAAGGCATTAAAATAGTGGCAAGTGAAAAAATATGGATAGCTAAGATATTAGAAGGAAGAACTTTAGTCAAGGAACGGAAAGCTACTACGAGGCCATAAAGCATTAATTTTACGTTGATGGATTACTCAATTCGCTCTTCTTTGTACCAGTCAAGGGTCAGGGAAGAACTGATGTCAGGTACTGTAGCTCCAAGAGTGCAGATTTTGTCGATCATGGGATGCGGCGGTGTTGGTAAGCTAGCTGGCTCGCACTGAGCATCATTATCAACTTAATTGACTATGCGAGACGGTAATGGCTGGATGAGTGTTCGAAATCACCCAACGCAAGAAGAAGAGCTGCGCGACTTATTGTCATGGTCCTGTATGTCAACCTGGTCTCAACGACACTGACGAGAGGCCCAAAATCGGGTGTTAGTATTGTCAATCCGCATCTATCTTAAGACTTGTATTATCAACCATCAGAGCATCTATAAATAGGTCAATGTCTGTCCACAGGTATGCTGGACTCGGTCAGGGATGGTGATATCGATCACAACAGGCATGAGACTCATCATCGAGAACGTGATCCGTGGCTTTTTTGCAGTTGACCTCTACGTTATTGTTTCTTCCCACTATATCACCGTTCTTATTGTTTTGCTGGTGGGCCTGAAGTTACTCTTTTCTTTTGGCATGGGAATCTCTCCTATTATCCTTTGAATATCTACCGACTTAACCGTGCTGTTCTCTTCATTTTCCATAGGCTTTCTTACTTGCCTGCGCTCAGCACTGTGAGATTTTGATTAAGTAGTGACTTTATAATGAATTTTCTAGGAGGTTGATAGAAAGTCAACAACCGTTTGCTTCCCTGTTTTCATCGCAGAGCATTAATTCCGTTTTTTAATAAGCGAGTGACAAAGCGCTCCCGTAAATCGTATCATCACGTCTTCCTTGGTGGCACTACTTTTCGCTGATTCCGTTCATATCCGCAATTTTCTCGTAAAAGCTAATCTTTTGGAAAAACAAATTCAAAGGCAATTGTATAGGGAGATGAAGTCTCTTCTGACTTTTGTTATCTTGCGAAGGGTGGACATCAATCCACTAACAGACTCCTGGTAAATCGTTAGACCATTCACGTTTCGGATTCAACTGATGTGAGCAGAGCTAAGTGGTTCTGCTTCCTTTCCGTCAAACCCCTTTTTTGCACTGTTTCGTTTGGTTCTCAAGAGTTTTTTCGTTCGTGTGAAGTCCTACCCCTCCAAAGATATGCGGGAAAAGTGGTCACTTTGTTTCGGCAAGCAATTTTGACGCAGCTTCATTGTTTCCGTTCTACCTTTGCCTTGCGTCTGTAAGTGCTTGCCATTTTTAAATTGAGAGGGCTTGATGTGTGGATCTCATGCGCTTTATTTGTATTTGCTAATCCTTGTTCTATTCCTTGGGCGAACTGCCGACATGTACTACATCTCCTCACAATGAGGGTTACCTCTTAGACCATAGACAAAATCAGTATGTCCACTGTTTTACAAAACCTATGCATCCGTCTTACGATCGCCAGAGTTTGATCTCATGTAGAGCAGCAAGACGAGTGGTTGTGGTTGACATTCCACTAGTGCAAACCTTTTTGCGATGCTTGATCTTGGCTAGAATCCAGCGGATGACGACCAGACCGCAGCAGTGTGAAGTTCAAAAGGGGCGATTCCATGTCTATAGCACCGGCTCGGTTTTTCAAACATCCCGTGTGTGATATCCTTTTCGTCGGGCACAATAAAGGAGAGGATGTTACAATAGCAGTGCACCTGATGGCAGTGAGCAATTATGAGTTGGATTTAATGGTCGGGTGGTCTAGTTGAGTTGAATACACCTACATGTACTAGTTACAAATGGATCCTGACATTCATGACAGGTTAGTTGTAGAGACACTTCTATCCCTTCAGCTTTATCCTACATGAAAGCGTGCCGCTGATTTATTAACGAATTAGAGGTCAAGCACTTCTAAGTGGGAATTTAAGGCATACATAACTCAGAGACGCCTCACTGCACCTGAATTCTCCATTTATTTTCCTCGCAACAGAAAATTTTGGGCTGCTTGACTATCAGGTAGGAGCGTACAGAGTGTAACCCAATCACCCTTGTGCAGTGCTTATTCCACCGTTTCTAAAGGAACCATTGTGACCTCGGAACCATTGCTTAAACAGAAGTGCTCATCAGGTTCCCTTAGGCTCAGTTAATAACCAACGAGTCGTGGCAGCTACTGCTGTGTCTATGCAGCGCTTTAGCTTGCCATGCCAACAGGACTGCTGATGTCGTACCTGCATCTGCATGCTTGTCGTCTTGGGCCGCGTGTTAATTGCAAGATTTAATTAGTGTGGACTTTGCTCTCAGACGACTTTGAAAAACGCATGATTTGCCACACACGTTTAATGGCAGCGCCAATAACGTAGATACATACGATTTGATCTTACGGTGGCTTTTGCTTCCATGCAGTGGGCTGAGTTTCACTGCAATTTGATCTCCACGAAAATGGTCACGAGTGCCTACTGACTTGGCTCACCTTCATAAAAAGCAATGCATGCATTGCAGAGGATGAATTCATCTGTTAATCTGACAGTGACCAAGTTTAGGTTAAAATGGCAGCCTTCCTCCTCCTCTATCTGCATTGTATCCCACCCAACCAACTTTTCACTGCGTTGTTCTTGCAGTACAATGCGGTTTGTACCACACAGCCTTCATGTCGCTTTGGCCATGTGCCACAATACACGGAAGGAGAAGAGCTTCGTAATGGAAACCTTCGTCAGAAGCCACAATGTGCCACCAGACTCACTTGCATCCACACAGCACTTCTCACTCTAATTGGCTATTTGATGGGGTTATTAGTGCATCACCATCTAGTCAGGTAAACGAGAAACTATTAACCGTGCTTTGCTTATTGCAGCACAATGACAAACGCATTGTCTGCCTCAGTAGCTGCCGTCTTCAATGCCCTAATTCATACGCATTACCCTAAAAACCATGAAGGTAGTTAAAAGGCGGAAGGGAAGGAAAGAATAGTGTGTTTAATTAGGAATGTAGAAACGGGTGGCGGGTGGCGGGTGGATGCATTAAGTGCTCTGACTAAAGCATCAGGGCTCCTTTTGGCAGGCAAACATTTAGTTTGATTTTCAAGCCACTCGGCATAAATTTTGGTTCCAAATGTACTGGCAGCCATGACAAATGTTTTTACTTACTTCACCTTTGCACAGATCACAATGAACTAGACACTTACCATCTGTTGCATTGCATAAGTCCTTCGCCGTGGATGAGTCCTTAAGCAGCGATGGTACTAATTATGTTTTAGTAACCGAGTTGATACACACAAGATCGATGGGAAAGTGGAGAAACACTTTAATTCACTGCGTTTGCATGTTAACAGTAGTGGCCCATTGGTCATTTGTGGCTTGCAAACGCTTGGAATTCAGCAGCAATTCGTGAGACTTCCTAAGACAAGTCTCATTAGAAATACGCCATTTTGTTTGCGAATCTGATCTGTGCTGGATAGCGACAGTTCTGGTTCTGTTGATCTTGCTGCCGAGAGGCTCGCTTAGCTCACACATGATTTCTTTGTCCACCGAAAGGTCTGAGAGCAATAGGTGAATAAGTGCCTCTGCTGAACATCCAGTGGTATGAGGCTGAAAGACATCTGCATTTATCTATCACACTGATATGCGTAGTGTGTTAGAGGTGGGCTTGAATGTATGGAGGAGAGTAATTTCATAATGCAGATGATGAGGTGGCTTTTTGGCATCATCATAGATGTGATTTGAATTAAAAGGCTGCGGTGAGCATGCCGAGTGGCAAGGCTTGATGGCGCATTGAGTGATGTGGTGGAAAATTGCAATTACCAGCATTTATAATCCATGCGGAAATAATTCGGCAGTAACTCGCTCTTAAGCTGTAGCACGCATTAGAATTAAATGACCTGTGGTTATGTGATAGGCCTCTAGAGCAGATGAAACCATCCAGTCAACATGAAAGTTCAGCTAGATTTTTAATGCAAACAAGGTTGAATAATGTCATTGTAATTCATTTCCATCTGCTTCACAGGTCTGACAAAACTTCAAAAGCTTTCGATTTGGACGTAGGGCATATTTCACCATCACATGCAGATCTTGATTTGGATGCTCGGATTGTAGTCAGAGGACTAGTGGGTGACACATTTTTAGTTATGGTGTCAACGTGTAAATGTTATTTTGCAGAAGATCGATGCGATCAGGTACTGGAGGAGGAGAGTGGATGTTGTGCCCTCCCATTAGAGACATGGGACTTCACTCAATCACCCCAGCATCATCATTTGTCCTCATCTTCCTATCATTCTTCCAACACGCAATGTACCTCCTCGCTTCTATCGTTACGGAGGTGAGAGTCCAAGCAAGGCGATGCATCACATGCATAAATCATGACAAAGCCCAGCCCGTTCACGCAGTTGGCAGCGACGATTATCCGTGTTAAACGCACAATTCATGCCACTTGTAAGGCCTACAGGTCAGTTTGTTCCCTAAAATACCTTTTGCGTTGACAAAGTTGATTGTTAAATACCTAATAAACAACTCCTTAATTATGTTACACAACACTTCCTACATTTGGACACCAGTTTTATTGCCAACGCGCAGCTAAATGTTGCTTCGATTGACCACGCCCACGCCTGAAACATCCATGAATTGGAGCCAGCCTAACTAGACCCACCCAAATGAAGTTGGAAGGGAAAGAGAGAGAAGGACCGAGGCAGCCAATGAAGTTCCGTTGGAAGAATACCTACCATGCTCCTTCGTTAGTTTGCGTTTATATGTCGGAAGAGAGTGTCGAATCCAGACACGGAGCATAAAACTCGTTTCGCATACCCTCAATACCCACTTTACCTCTCAACTGACACATCACTCAGCTGTAGAACCTCGAGCATGATATATTTCTCTTCTCAGTGAATGAGGCTGTCAAAACCGAAAACTACATGAGGTCATGTTGAGGTGTAACCGGAGCACGGAAGTGGCCTCAATCAACCACCACCAGCAAGCAATGCGCAGTCGCTTCCACAGGGTAAATTAAATCCACGTGGAATGGACAAACGACAGCCTACTCTTACGGATCGCCAACCATTGTACTAAAACGGTTGCACTTTAAGGCCAGTTGTCCAGCAAGCTGGCCGAAACCCAAGCTCCATTTCGAAATCATTTGCATGCACGTGGATTCTGATGACTGACGCGATTGATTCGTGAGTTTGTTTCCCTACAGCACCAACCACTTCATGTTGGCTAACTGTGAGCACTGGCCATGCGACGAGGACTCTGATTCATGCCATCTACCTCCGACCAAACTTCTACACCGACAGTGCTTTTTCTAGCCTAGTATTCCACCAGTGTCTTCTTCGACGTCGCAAAACAATGTGTTGGGGTTGAAATCCGCCAAATACATTACAAATCAATAAGTGGAATTGTAAAAATGAATGAAAAGGATTGAAGAGAAAGAGTACGCGACCTGAATTACAGCCGCATTCGACATATGCCCCATTTAGATAAGCAGACCAGTAAAAACGCTTGCATCACTTCCACTGCAACGCTGCTGCTCGAAGTGTCACCCGAGCAATAATTGAGGTGTCTTCAGATTGAAGGTGTGCAAGCAAACCGGTCAATAGTAAAAACGCCTGCTCATACTTAAGAGAAGGTAGTCGAGAGGGTAGGCAGCCCAGTTTGCTCAGCTAACAAAGAAAAGGCTTTCAGTCGTATTTGCCACTCAAAGACCAGAATGGAAGTGAGTAGCACATGCACTGGTTTTCCGCCTCCATAAATTGCCTTTCAAGGTGCCCATTTTCTGAGACATGTCATTTTGGAAGTCTAAGGTAGAAATCAGCTTGTGTTAGTAAACATAGGCAAGCTAAAAAGCCTAGAAGTGAAAGTTGGAAATGAGGAATGTAAAAGTGCCTGCTGTAATGATGAAAGCACTGCCTTCATAAATTTCGCTAATAGGACCCTTCTGCACAACGATGTGACTTCGGTCACTGGTGGAAAGGTTCCCTTTGTTTAACGGCAAAGTGGAGTACCTCTAAACTCCCTTTTACACTATGACCACTCACAGCCTCAGTCTTTGACAACACTAATCTAACTCGGATGATAACCAAGACATGAAAAACTGATGGCTCATTAGACCGAACTCCAACCCCTGTAGTGAACGCCAAATAATTTGGGAGGCATGAAATCTGTTTAACTGTCGCGCAGTAGGTACGTCAGCACCTAGTAGGAGTAAGACGATTGAAGCTACTTAGGTTATGAGTGGACGCATGTTGCCCTTACAACAGCGGATGATTTGTGGCCCACCGTAGTTACTCTTGAGGGTTCTGGGGACATCTGCCACGTTTATTGAGGGGTCTTACATCAGGAGCGGCCTAGCGACCAAGAAGAAGGCCATGGTGTTCACAAGGTGCAGAAAAAGAGCTTCAACTTCTTATTAAGGAGCCTACCATCAACCATTAACTTAGGTGTTATTCCAACTCCTTTAGTAACCAATGCTGTAATCGAGTGGCGACCAATTTGGACAGCAGGCTACAATGGAAAACGCGCCCTTATAGGCCTATGCAAGCACACTGCCAGCCTGACAACAAGTGTGACAAAATATTTTGCAATCATGAAGCACCGCAGATCGGTAGCCCAACCCAACGGACCCAATAGAACTTCTCAACTATATTACGGTTCATTTGGGCGTCAGCCGTATTATGATCAGTTTCAGGAGCTCGTTCATTGACATCAAAGCCAATAGCCTTAACTCTTTTCTCTTTGCTGATTATATGTATTCTGTCCAAGTACTATGCCCTCTCCTGCCTTCAAAGAAGTTTTTGGGACGCTGCGATCATTCCTACTGATAAGATTCATGAAATATGCCGGCCGTAAAATATGATTCCTAATTCCGTTCCTACTAAATTATAGCAAAGTAAGATTTTGTCATTTTTCACCAAGTCAGGATGTCGACTTTTGAAGTGGGGCCTGAACTGCTCAAGCCGATTAAACAAAAGTTTGCCCCCGACATCTCCGCCCCAAGCCAATCCAATGGGAACAAAAGCCACCACACAGGTCTGATTAGCGCTTCTGGCAACCTGGCAAGATACCACCTTTAAAAGAGTGCATACAAAAGGCTAAGGAGTGCATTTTCGCAAGTACGGATCTACCCCTTGGTAAATAAATGAAAATAAAAAACCAATGAACGTGTTTGTACACAAAATATATTTTAAAACAGATGCTGGACGCTGTAGCTTTGATGTACATAACATAGATTCTTTTGATGCCGTACTTAAATTGGTCTTTAACCATTGTGTGAGTGAATGAAGGCAATTAAGATGCTTTCAAAACGTGTTGGATTTTATAACAAAATTCGCAGAAATAACCAAATACATGTTAGGTGACATGGATCTTTCCTCTTAAGTGTAAGAAATGATAAGGCTGAGTTGCATATTTACGTATAAAATAACGTATCTCTACTTATAGAGTTGTTTTTTAAGACATTGGAAAGTGTTATGGATGTTTTCTTTTTCTTCTCTTCATTTTCGCAACCCCTCCCCCAAAGAGGTGATCGGATGATTTTGGACATCTTTATCGTGATAACACAGAGGCTATATGCTGGCGAAACCGTAGCAGTTAATGGGGGAATTTCCCAAAGACCCGCCTCTCACCTAAAAGATCATTTTCGTATATCATAAGCATCAAAATTATTTTATTTACGACTGTACGTTTAAAAATATTCTGACTGACGAAATCAGCTTGCCATACGACTGCAATTGTGGACTCAAGTCGTTTTGTGAAATTAGTTCCTGTGAATGTGCATGTAAATTATTTTCGTTTTGTATATTCCTGTAGCGGAATCTTCCCGTTCCTCCTCTTCCTTCTTTCCCACCCTGCTATTAGAAGGCGGAATATTACGAGGCATTCTTTGCCGTAAGGCTGTTGAGCAATAGCGGTAGGCTTATATCTACAACGAGGGAGCTGCCGACTCCTAAGAGGAGGTCGCGTGTCCGCGAAAAAGTTAAAATTGTCCTGTCGCTTCTGACCTGCAAAGCGCATTTAAGCACCGCAATTATTACAATTTCGTTGTGACACGAGACTTTGGAAAGCATCTTAGATTTGGACTCCAAAGGCGAATGTGATAGTTGATTGCTATTTGCACCTTTGCGCAGTGCTTGTTTAAAAAGTACAACTAACTCTGCTAGATTTGTTAATGAAGCGAAGTTTGTTTAAACACATTTTGGTGCTAGGATTACTGGAAACGACTTATTGGAATGCTTTCATAACTTTGTGTGCTATTTATTTAAGCATTATTTCTACTGGCTACTTGACCACTATCGCATTATTAGGTAATCAAGAAGTGTGATCAGCTCATATCATGCGATAAAACAATGTGAAGTGTCTTTATAACTCTCGGTGATCTTGTCTACTCTGACGCATTTAAAGGTTTCAACACCTATTTCTTCCAAACGTAATTGACAAGTCAAACTGCACTTCAGGGAGAGAATATTGTTTATTTGGTGGCGAGGCACAAATGGATAACACGTTTAGCCCTTTGCGAATTTCATGACCAACGTTTTCACCACTTTTGTAATTCGACTAATACTTCACCTGTTGCAGCGATGTTAAGCGGTGACAAAATGAGCGTATATTAAGCAGGTTAATAACTGGAACTAATGCTATTAAAAAGCAAATGACTGGATAGAATGAAACGTGCGGATGCTTTAACCACGCTGTGCACACATCGGCAGCTAGGTGTGTACATATCCTTCTCTGATCCTAATGTCTCATCGTAACTAAGACGTGAAACATATGGCCTCAGGGATTTTTGACAGCTTTGGAAGCACCGCAACCAGCAACACGTCTTTCGAGAGTAATTGACCAAAATCCTGGTAAATTGGTTGCAGAGCATTGGGCTGGAAGGCAGATGCAATGGGAAGGGGAGGGAGTTAGCAAAATTAGGGTTGTCGGGTCGAATGAGTTCCACAGATTAGCAGGTCTTTGCAGCCACACACGACATGGCGTAATTCCCATGCATATCCCATTGCCAAGTTAAATGACAATTTCACTTCGCAAAGTCACTTTTCCGCATCCAGGCTCAACTCGCTCAAAGTGGATTGCTTATCTGTCACAAAGTGTGACGATAGACTATGTGAGATACAACTACCTTTACATACCCAATGGACTGATGCACAAAGCAACTATTTTAAAGATTTTGAAGCTCTTTTACTCCTTGTGGACGCCATGGCCTTACCCTTGACCGTTAGGCAGCTCCTCCTGTAAGCACCCTCAAACCACGTGGCAGATATCCCTGGAGGCCTCCAGAGTAAGCACGGCAAGCCACAAAACACGTGCTCTTGTGAGGATAGCATGCAGTCACGCATGACCTAAGTGGCTTCAATCGTCCCGCTCCAGCTGAGTGCTGACGTACTTCCTGTGCGATGGCCAAACGGAATTCATGCCTTCAAAATGGTTTGATGTTCACTATAGGGGGTTGGAGTTCGTCCTGATGAATTGTCAGGCTTCTTGTTGTAAATACTGTCCAAGGTAGATCAGTGTTGTCAAATACTAAGGCGGAGAGAGAGGGCTGTTCAAATGTACTCCGCTTCGGTTTTAAATGAGAGGTATCTTACCATTAATGATGGAGGCATTACCTTTAAGTAGAAGGGTTCTGTTAGCCACGATTTAAGGAGTCATTACTAGCATCCTTATAGCAAGAATATTTTTCTTTCTCATTTTCAAATTTCGCTTTTAAGCTTCTGATTTTGTCTCTAGCTGCAAACACATGTATTATCTTTTGATAAACTTAAGTCGGTTTCCAACTTTGACCTCCGAAACGACCTCCCTACAGGAAATGGAGAGCTGGAAAGACGGTTTATGGCTCCAGGAAATCGGCGTATATGCAACTTATTCCCTTATTAGACTTCAAATTGCGGACAAGGCTAGAAACCTTTCCTTACCCTCCCGACTACCTCTCTAGTGTGGCTCAGGATTCTAACGATCTGTGCATCTTCATGAAAACGACAATTCTACTCTTGCCCGGATGATGCGAAAATAATTTACATGCACATTCACAGGAACTAATTTCACAAAACGACTTGAGTCCACAATTGCAGTCGTATGGCAAGCTGATTTCGTCAGTCAGAATATTTTTAAACGTACAGTCGTAAATAAAATAATTTTGATGCTTATGATATACGAAAATGATCTTTTAGGTGAGAGGCGGGTCTTTGGGAAATTCCCCCATTAACTGCTACGGTTTCGCCAGCATATAGCCTCTGTGTTATCACGATAAAGATGTCCAAAATCATCCGATCACCTCTTTGGGGGAGGGGTTGCGAAAATGAAGAGAAGAAAAAGAAAACATCCATAACACTTTCCAATGTCTTAAAAAACAACTCTATAAGTAGAGATACGTTATTTTATACGTAAATATGCAACTCAGCCTTATCATTTCTTACACTTAAGAGGAAAGATCCATGTCACCTAACATGTATTTGGTTATTTCTGCGAATTTTGTTATAAAATCCAACACGTTTTGAAAGCATCTTAATTGCCTTCATTCACTCACACAATGGTTAAAGACCAATTTAAGTACGGCATCAAACGAATTTATGTTATGTACATCAAAGCTACAGCGTCCAGCATCTGTTTTAAAACATATTTTGTGTACAAACACGTTCATTGGTTTTTTATTTTCATTTATTTACCAAGGGGTAGATCCGTACTTGCGAAAATGCACTCCTTAGCCTTTTGTATGCACTCTTTTAAAGGTGGTATCTTGCCAGGTTGCCAGAAGCGCTAATCAGACCTGTGTGGTGGCTTTTGTTCCCATTGGATTGGCTTGGGGCGGAGATGTCGGGGGCAAACTTTTGTTTAATCGGCTTGAGCAGTTCAGGCCCCACTTCAAAAGTCGACATCCTGACTTGGTGAAAAATGACAAAATCTTACTTTGCTATAATTTAGTAGGAACGGAATTAGGAATCATATTTTACGGCCGGCATATTTCATGAATCTTATCAGTAGGAATGATCGCAGCGTCCCAAAAACTTCTTTGAAGGCAGGAGAGGGCATAGTACTTGGACAGAATACATATAATCAGCAAAGAGAAAAGAGTTAAGGCTATTGGCTTTGATGTCAATGAACGAGCTCCTGAAACTGATCATAATACGGCTGACGCCCAAATGAACCGTAATATAGTTGAGAAGTTCTATTGGGTCCGTTGGGTTGGGCTACCGATCTGCGGTGCTTCATGATTGCAAAATATTTTGTCACACTTGTTGTCAGGCTGGCAGTGTGCTTGCATAGGCCTATAAGGGCGCGTTTTCCATTGTAGCCTGCTGTCCAAATTGGTCGCCACTCGATTACAGCATTGGTTACTAAAGGAGTTGGAATAACACCTAAGTTAATGGTTGATGGTAGGCTCCTTAATAAGAAGTTGAAGCTCTTTTTCTGCACCTTGTGAACACCATGGCCTTCTTCTTGGTCGCTAGGCCGCTCCTGATGTAAGACCCCTCAATAAACGTGGCAGATGTCCCCAGAACCCTCAAGAGTAACTACGGTGGGCCACAAATCATCCGCTGTTGTAAGGGCAACATGCGTCCACTCATAACCTAAGTAGCTTCAATCGTCTTACTCCTACTAGGTGCTGACGTACCTACTGCGCGACAGTTAAACAGATTTCATGCCTCCCAAATTATTTGGCGTTCACTACAGGGGGTTGGAGTTCGGTCTAATGAGCCATCAGTTTTTCATGTCTTGGTTATCATCCGAGTTAGATTAGTGTTGTCAAAGACTGAGGCTGTGAGTGGTCATAGTGTAAAAGGGAGTTTAGAGGTACTCCACTTTGCCGTTAAACAAAGGGAACCTTTCCACCAGTGACCGAAGTCACATCGTTGTGCAGAAGGGTCCTATTAGCGAAATTTATGAAGGCAGTGCTTTCATCATTACAGCAGGCACTTTTACATTCCTCATTTCCAACTTTCACTTCTAGGCTTTTTAGCTTGCCTATGTTTACTAACACAAGCTGATTTCTACCTTAGACTTCCAAAATGACATGTCTCAGAAAATGGGCACCTTGAAAGGCAATTTATGGAGGCGGAAAACCAGTGCATGTGCTACTCACTTCCATTCTGGTCTTTGAGTGGCAAATACGACTGAAAGCCTTTTCTTTGTTAGCTGAGCAAACTGGGCTGCCTACCCTCTCGACTACCTTCTCTTAAGTATGAGCAGGCGTTTTTACTATTGACCGGTTTGCTTGCACACCTTCAATCTGAAGACACCTCAATTATTGCTCGGGTGACACTTCGAGCAGCAGCGTTGCAGTGGAAGTGATGCAAGCGTTTTTACTGGTCTGCTTATCTAAATGGGGCATATGTCGAATGCGGCTGTAATTCAGGTCGCGTACTCTTTCTCTTCAATCCTTTTCATTCATTTTTACAATTCCACTTATTGATTTGTAATGTATTTGGCGGATTTCAACCCCAACACATTGTTTTGCGACGTCGAAGAAGACACTGGTGGAATACTAGGCTAGAAAAAGCACTGTCGGTGTAGAAGTTTGGTCGGAGGTAGATGGCATGAATCAGAGTCCTCGTCGCATGGCCAGTGCTCACAGTTAGCCAACATGAAGTGGTTGGTGCTGTAGGGAAACAAACTCACGAATCAATCGCGTCAGTCATCAGAATCCACGTGCATGCAAATGATTTTGAAATGGAACTTGAGTTTCGGCCTGCTTGATAACAGCGTTGGGTAGGGGGAGAGGTTGGGAGTGTGTGGGTCAGCTCTTGCCTCCTTCACTTCGGTATTAGTGTCCAAATGTGTGAAAGGTGATGTAGCATGTTTAAAGAATTAGTTGTGAGGTAGTGATTGATCTATTTTGTCAGCATGAAACGCTGGCCCGATCTTGATGGACATTGCCTTTGACAACTTTGAGGGGCTAAGCTTCGTCATTGTATGTGCATGTGACGCATCGCCTTGTGCGGACTCTCACTTCCTAAACGATGGAAGCGAGGAAGTGCATTACCCCGTTGGAAGAAGAATAGGAAGAGAAAGATTAATGATGATGCTGGATTAAGTGAGGTCCCATGTCTCGAACGGGAGGGCACAAATAAATATTTAAATATTTAAAAGTTGGTGAATTGTGTCCTGCATCCGACCTGGGAACTTTTAAGGTTTTATCAGAGTTGTGAGGCAGATGGGAACGAATTACAATCACATTGTTTAATCTTGCTAGCATTAGAAATCTAACTGACACCTCATGGTGACTGGATAGTTAAATCTACTCTAGAGGCCTATCACTCAACCGCAGGCCATTTATTTTCAATGTGCTTAATAGGTTAGCAACGAATTTCTCCAAGATTTTTACACATACTGTACAAATTCTGAACTTCGTACGTCTTTACCACATCACTCCATGCAAAATCAAGTCTTGACACCTTCCTTTATTCAAACCCCTTCCATGCTAGTGTCCAATATTTTAAGTACCTCCGTCTCATCCTTTCTTTACAATCAATCCATACATTTTTAGCAAAGGTAAATGCACACTGGTGTTTGGAAGAAGCTCTTATTCACCTAACGCTCCTCCACATTTCAGTGAGCACGGAACCATATGTTAGCTGAGCTAGTCTCCTTGCAACAAAGTCAACATGGTCTGAAGAAGAACGAGGCTCATATCGAGGTGGATGGAATCGGCAATTTCGATTCTGCAATTCAGGGACCGAAGGTGTCGCTATGCATTAAGGATCAGATTCGCAAACACAATGGTCCATAGCTGATGAGGTTTTTCAGGCGATACACAACAATGATGCCAAATATTAAGCATTTGCAAATCACTAATGATCAGTAGGCTACTACCGCAAACCTGGAACTGTAATTAATTCAAGTGATTTCCTCCCACTTGATTGCGTGACCTCTCAACTCGGCTACTGAAGCATAGTCAGTAGTAGTCTACCTCACGTATGCACCTACTGCAAAGGACGCTTTAGTTGTGCCATAGCCGGTAAGTTTGCTTGCTCTGTGTAGAGGCGTAGAAATGAGAATATTTGTCGCAACTGCTAGTGGGTCCCGGACCTGTGTTTCTGATGAGCAACTAAGAGGTGTGTTAAATATGTGCCTGTTCAAAGGAGCCTTGATGCCTCAGTCGGAGTAGCCACTGCATTCACCATCTCCTTCCACTTGCGTTCGCAATCTCAACCTCTGCACCTCTTGTCAAACATACTGCTACTTCCCTCCCTTCATCTGTCTAACTCTCTTCCCAATTTGTAGAAGAGAGTATATTGCTTAGCGCATTAAGGATGGCAGTTAGAACGGCAGAGAATGCGTTAGTCATTGAGCTGCAACAAGTGGAGCGTGGCTGAAAGGATGCTAATCAGCGGAGAGAAGTGGCACCGCGTTCATTGGCAAGTTCGATTGGACGGTGAGAATCGTAGGCGCTTGGTGAATGCAAATGAGTCTGATGGTCGACTGTTCCTTCTGGCAGACGCTACGTGTGTAGTCGTTTCCATCATGAAGCTCCTCCTCTCCCGTCTATTGTGCTACACTCGCCTACAGTGAAGGGCGTAATAATGGGGGTTATATGTGCAAGTTTTTTATCCGAATAATCAATTCAAACCCATACTTGCAAAGTCTTGGAATGGGATGCAGTTGGGGAGAAATTGAGCCAGTGATAGGACGAATTGGTAGCTGTGTTTTATCCACTGCATTGTACTGCCAGAATTACACAAAGAAAATGAAAATAATAGCACGACATCAAACCCACTCCTACCCTCTTTGTCCATCCGTCGGTTATCGAATGATGTTAGCTGGGGGAGTTAGATGAATGCTCTTCATCTGCCATCTCTGCATTCCTTTCCTTAAGGTGGAGTAAAGAGAGAAGATGCTCCTTAACGTCTTCACGGTAACTGCCTTGTAGGCAACCAAAGCCACCGCTAAAGTAACTTGTCTATGCTGCCTTCAACTCTCCGCCTTCCATCACATCAAACTCACTTGACAAATTCGCCTTTGACACTGTCATTGAAGTTTCGTAAATCAGGCGCCTTTCGTCCTTGCCTGAGTTCATGGTGTCCACTGAATATCCAAGTCACCAGTTAATACTCGAGCAAGATCACTGTCGCGCTGATGCAATTACGATATATTGCGATTTTGACACCACGAGAGGCTGGAGGAACGTATCGGCGTAGCAGATTCTACCGTGATTCTTCGATTGCATATTTTACCCAGAGAGAGCCAAGTGCTTGCCTCCATTTAACAAAACTGTCTCAATATCGAGATCGTTCAAGTTGGAATCTGTAGAAGGAGAAGCACCCCACAAGTGTGACTGGTCTGCACTCTGAATGTCAATATCCAGCATAAAGTTCCCGGTTGCAAGCACTACATGTCAAAGAATCAGGGGCTTTCAAGTGTCCTTAAGCACCAGATGTCCAAAGTTCCACTTCGAATCACTCGCCCTAAAATTTGTCAATGAGTAAGTAACCCGTTCTCATGCGTCCAAACTTACAAGCTTCACCACCCAATGGGGTGAAGGCGTCAGGTCACTCAAATGAGTGTGATCGGTCTTCACGTCAACTAATTGGGCTCGACATATCATGTCTTCTCTTCACCGTGGCAGCATAGTTGATTAGGGCAGGCATCAAAGGCCGGGTTCTAAAAAGGTACACTTTAAATCTCGACCGTGAGAGCGAAAGCCATCAAGTTCCATTAGAAGTTGTGTGTAGTCCGCTTTGTGAACGGTAAAAGAGATAGTCTCAAAAGTAACAACATATAACTGTCCGTAGGTTAAATTCCACAACTGTATAAATTCAAAGTCGGTGCCGCAGCCCACCGACATCACCGAACAATCATTCGACCACCGAGGTTCTGCTTGTTCGCCCTTTTGGATCGGTTTCAAAGGCGACCCTTTGTGAGTGTCCTTCCAGTTTTTGACAAGCTCGTTCTATCAACATGGGTGGTGTTGTGCCCTTCCATAATAACTTCACCCCTGATACTTAGTTGTCGGGAGGGAAGGGGAATGCAGTTGCCCACACCTTCATTCCACTAAGTTGGTAAGCCAGCTGTGGTGACTATCCAACTGCCTGTAGACCACACAGTGGGGATGTCGACAAACTTATATTATGAGATTAGACCCTGTGTAACAGAGCCGACCTAGGCGTTCTCAAAGCGACAATAGCTTGTTGCCGCCTAACTGCACGCAGTTTGTTGTACATGTCAGCTAACGACCTCTCGCATTCTCTTTGCCTTTGTCAAGCCAGTTGATCTTTGAGTTTCTACAGTCGCAGTGGAAATCGGATGCCATATTCTGCCATGACTTCCTTTTTAAGGGTCATTTATTGACACTCCGCATTTTAATGTCCACCTCATCCTCCCTCTGCTACTTTCACTTCTGTTAGCTCACTTCCATCTTGTTCCGTGGAGTAATGTGTATAGCTTGAGGCATACCAAATGGCAGTTATTTGGACGGAGAAGGTAGTTATCAGGGACATTTTAATCAAGCGGAGCAGACAGAAGTAGAGTGAGCTCACTAACCTGTTTAATTGAGCAATGAGAATGGGAGTCGCTTGAGGGACGCGAGTAAGTTTGGTGCTCACCTATGGCTCCTGATAGACGCTACGCATATAGTTGTTTCCGCCACGCAGTTCTTCTTCTCCCGTGAATCGAGCCACACTCTCCTACAGTGACAAGCATGGCCAAAAGGGTTCCATATTCAAGGGCATAATCCCAGTACTTGCTTCAAATTTCATGCTTCAAAAAATCTGAAATTGCTATACGCTTACAGAGGAATTAGGCCAATGATTGTACTGTATTTCGCTGCAAGCAAAACTCAAAGGAAAGTTGTTTGGGTGGTATGCATGGTGGGCAAGTTGGAAAGGAGGATGTCAATTAAACCTACACTCAGTCTCTTTCTGACCAACACACAGCTTTCGAATGAGGGAGTGGTTGGGAGAGTTAAGTAAATGCTCTTCCTTTATCATACTTGCACTCTTTTGACGAGGTTGGGCAAAGCCAGAAATCACTCGTTAGCGCCTTTGTGGCGCCCAAATTGCAGAGATTTGCAGACGACTACAAGGCATCTAAAGCCACCGCTATATCAACTCATCCATGTCGCTGTCCACCCACTGCCTTCAACTGTATCTAACCCACTTGACACAGAGTGAACGGGTTTGTCGTTGGAACTGTCACTCAAAATGCCTCCTGCATCATACGCTTCTCACGATTGCTTGAGAACATAGGACCCACTGAATAACTGAGACTTGAAATCAACACACGGGCCATGATTCCTGGCGTGCCGATGCAAATGAGGCGCCAGCGGCGCTGTCGTCATGAAAGGCTGAAGAACGGCATCGACGTGGCGACTACAGTCGTAATTCTTAGTTCTTGTTAATAGCTTAAGGAGGGCCAAGTGACCACCTCTGCTTAATTTGATAGTCTCAACAACGAGGGAGTTCCTGTTGACGTGTGGCTAGTCTGAACCCAGAATGCCACTGTCAAATAGCCAAACAGCTTGATTTTCCTATTGTGATAACAACATATTAAAGAATTAGATGCCTTCAGGAGTAGTTGAGTTCTGGACACACAGGATTCCGGCCTGGAAGTATTTGCCTTTGATTTCGTCAACCAATCCGATGCAAGCTCTCGGGTGCCCGCTTACACAAGCCTCGTCAACCAATGGAAGTGTGTCAGGTCACTCGCAGTTGCCTGATCGGTGCTCATGGCTAAAAGTGAGCTCAACGGATCATGTCTTCTCTTCACCGTGGTAATAAAATGGTAATAGGATTGTTACGAACGGGCCTCAGAGATCGCGTTATAGGAAGCGCATTCTAGAGCACTATCCTAGTAGCGAATGCCACTAATTTTAGGTAAAAGTTGAGTGCAGTCTACTTTGTGAAGAATGGAAGAGGAAAGGTCGAAATCAGCATGTTATAATTGCGCGTAGATGAATTTATATAACCGAATAGGTCAGACCGGTGTTAGTGTGGGTGCCGCAGTCCACTGACACCGTCTAACAGCCATTTGGCCATTCAGATCCCAAATGTTCGCCATTTTATACCGGTTTCTGAAGTGACCGCTTAGGAGTATCCTCAACATTTTTAACTGGCTCATTCTATCAACTTCGGTGAAATTGTGCCTTGCAAGACGCCTCGAAACCATAGTCAATCAGGCGATGAGTCAGCTGTGATATCTATCCCACAGATGGTGTAGATCTCGAAGTCCAGCTGTCGACGTGCTTGCGTTTTGCGATTCAAGCCTTTGTAACAGTGCAGACCTAGGCGTCCTCAAAGTGGCACTAGCTTGCTGCTTTTTAGCTACACGCAGTTTGTTGTGCATATCAGCAAACAACCTCTCGCATTCACCTTCGCCTCAGTCAAGTTAGGTAGCCTCTGAACTTCTACAATCGTGGTGTAAAGCAGGTGCCGCATTTTGTCATGGCTCCCCATTTAAGATCACTTTATTACTTAGTAGATCTTCCCGCAACATTCCCAGGGTGTTCAAGAGAGGACTCTGTTTCAAAGACAGGCAGAGCCAGTCAAAAACCAGAAAGCATGTCATACTGTCGCTAGAGATCGCACAATCTCTTGCGCTCCCTACCTCATCCTTGTCCTCTTCCTTAACTGCAAGCAATACTCGTTCCTCTCCTACTCTAAATAATCGTGGTCGGAAGTGTAGTAGTAGGTATGTCGACTTGCTGCGCGATAGAAGAATCTGCTCTGATCAAGATTCACTCAGTGTTTGGCGTGGCATGACCGACTGTTTGATGGTGGCTCCTCTGATTCATATCTTCTCTGATGAGGGTCGTTGGATTCGTATCGTTGCAACAATAGGTTCGCAACCAACCCTATCAGTGTTATCAGAGGCCAAGTTGCAAGTACCCATGTAAACAACTGTATGGGTTCGCTGTGTGGTTGGCTGTTGGAGTAAGGCTGTTGGAATGGGAGAACAGAGTCATATATTGCTTTCCCTAGGTGATAAGGATGCTACGTAGTATCTAATTAGTAAAAGTGAAACTCAGCTCTCATCTGACCGTCTGCCTTGATTTGACTTTCTCGGGATGACAAGTGCTTAAAAGCCAAATCTCTTCGTGCTTCAGGGCAAGACGAAGGATAAAGGGCTATACCACTGACGTGTAGACCAGCGGTCATCCAACCAGCAGAAATTCATTAAAGGTGATCTTAAAGACTACGAATTTGAAAGAAAGAGTTGTAGTGGTACAGCTGCTGTTGCAGACTTCCCTGTGTTAAGTAAGATGCCGTTCCCCATGAGATGAATCACGGTTTGATTCAGTGTACTCCGACTTTCCCAAATATTCCTTTAAAAGAATAGGTAGCTATTTCTATCAATTGGTAAAATTCTTCGTCTTTGTTGCAAGCCTCCCTCAAGGCACGTGGTAGATGACCCCTGAGCAGTCACAGGGGGTCACGAAAATTCGCCATTTTGCGGAGAGCATGCGAGCACGCATGACCCAATTGGCTCTAATCCCCCCACTCGCGCCACGTGCTGACGTGCCTTCTGTGCGCTGGCTCTACAGCAGTCATGACTTCCAATTCATTTGATGGTCAATAAGGAGGGTTGGATTTTGTCCTAATGAAATTGGTCAGGATTCATGTTGTTATTACCATCCAAAGTACATCAGTATTGGCAATGACTATGACGGCGAGTGGTCAAAGTATAGGGGTATTTCAAATGTATTCTGCGTAGTTGTTAAATGAGTGATGCCTTACCGCAACTCATCGAAGTGGTACCTTTACGCATTGCCCCCAACTCATGAATGATATGCCCTCCCAATTGCACTGGATGCTTTTACCTCCCTCAACTTTAAGGCTTCCCTTCTAGACCACTCGTTTTTTCCCTACTTACAAACACATGTCTCAGTTTTGATCTCCTTTAGTTTCTGCCTCTAACATCTTACACAAGGTGCCTGCAACAAATTGGCGGCTTACCAGTCAAGTCTTGGTGATAAGGCATCATTGCTCACGTCACTTATTTCCACATTAGGCTTCAGCCAGTAAGCATGATTCCACAATTTGCTTTTAATGGCTAAGCAAGCTGGGCTGCTTACTCTCTCAAAAATATCCTTTCTCTTGTGTACTCTGGCCTCTCTTCGTTTTATCGGTCTATCGGTGCATCTTTCCAAACTAATGACAGCTCAATTTCGTTTGGATGATGCGCCGAGCACCAGTGTTGCAGTGGAAGTGTTGCAGGCGATTTCTCTGGTCCTCCTCCATCAAATTAGTGTATCATCGACTGCGGCTACGATTCAAGATGCGTTTTCTTTCTCTCCCTTCTCTTTAACTCATGTTTCTTATTCCATTTAGTGGCCCGCAATCCTTTCGGCAGATGTCGCTGAATTGGAGGATGGCAGAATACAAGGCCAGAAAATGCATTATGGTCGTTGAGATTGGGTCGGAAGTCATCGGCATGGACTTGATGCCTCGTCACATTGCCGATGAACACAGTCAGTTATCATGAAGCGGGTGATGCTGAGTAGAGCTGCAAGGGAAATTATTTTTACGAATTACTCGCGCCACTCATCAAAACCCACGTGCAGCCGAAAGGACATCGAAATGTCACGTACGCTTCCTTTTTTGTCATTTTAGCGAGCTTGAGCTGAAGCCATCTGCTGTCCCAGTGATGGGTAGGGGAGAGGATGGTTGCGCGTTGGCCGCTCATTCTAAGACCGCTGACATTAAGGGGTAGCCGATTTAGTACAATGGATGGCGATCCGTAAATGTAGGCTGTGGGTTGTCTATTCAACGTGGATTTGATTTACCCTGTGGAAGTGGCTATGCATAGCTGGACGTAGGTGAATAACTTTGACACGAGTTTAAAGCATGTAGTTTTTGGTTTTGACGGCCTCACCTATCAAAACGAGAAGCAAGTCACGCTCGAAATGCCGCAGCCGATTTATGGATAAGTTGGGAAGAAAGTGAGTTTTTGGGACGCGTAAAACGTGTTTCATGCTCCGTGCCTGGGTTTGCTTTACACATCCGATAGATAAACGCGAAAATATGGAGGACACTGACGTTTGTTCTCTGAACAGAACTTCATTGGCCTCCTCGGTCTTTCTCTCTCTCTCGCTCCCTCCCTTACAAATTCATGTGGTTGGACTCAGCTGAGCTGGCTCTAATTTTATGGAGTTAACTCAATCTGAGCAGCTTTGAGCTGCTTGTTGTTAATGAAATCGGTGTCTAACTGTGAGAATTGTTGCATAACATGTTTGTGGAGTTACTTATGACGTTCCGATTGTGCTCCTTCGTTGGTACAAGAGGGATTCTGGGAAATGAACTGACCTGTAGGCCTTATAATTGGCATGCAGCGTGCGTTTAACTTTGATAATCATCACCTCCAACCACTTGCACGGATTGAGCGACGTCATCGTTTATGCATTTGATGCATCGCCTTGCGTGGACTCGCACCTCCATAACGATGGATGTGAGGGCGTATACTGCACTGTTTGAAGAAGAATAGGTGGAGGAGGACAACTGACGATGCTGGAGTGACTGAGTGAGGTCCCATGACTCCAATGGGAAGGCGCAACATCCAATTCCCTCCTTTCAAACGTGGGCACATTAGCCTTCTATGGGAATACGCTTAAATGTTGATAGCATAACTGAAAGCATTTCACCAACTAGAACTTGACTGGCTACAATTCAAACATCCAAATCAATGTCTACTCGTGATGGGGATCCGTGCCTTACATCCGAGCTGTGAAGCTGATGGAAGTGAATTGCAATCACATTGTTCTACTGTACCAGCTTTAAAATCCTAACTCTCCTTTCATGCCGACTGGATGGTTTCGTCTGCTCTAGAGGCCTATCACTCAACCGCAGGCCATTTTCGTTCTGCTCTACAACTCGAGACGCATATGAACCCTGAACTTTGTGTACCTCCAGAATATTCCATTTTTTCAACTTCTACCTTCACGAGCAGCTCCCAAGGTGGTGATCCTTTAAAAGACTTCAATTTATTTATTTAATTTTATTAAAACCAAGGACTACATAGCGGCTGTCATCGATACATAATTACAGGACATCAAAACAGTTGGGACGGTAAGGCACTAAGAGCATGGCCATTCCACGAAAGACAGCCAACTTCAGCTCGCAGAGGCTTCGTAGAGAAGTCCAATAACTCGCCTTGTCAGCTCCGAACACTTTTCTCTCTCCTCATCCTCAACATCCTGCCTTATGTCTATTTTGGTGTTAAGGTGATTTTCCAACAACTGAGCCAGCGATTTGAGCATATACTTCTGCGTTGCCAGCATATAAGGATCTTGCTGTGAAGGGGCTTGTTGCAGCGTTGGCATTGTTTGCTGGGGGCCCTGTTGCGATTGCATGCTCTCAACATTTCCGTAGCCTTCACTGAGACTGCTGTCCCACGAGTTGGCTGATGGCACGCTTCCCTCCACGACACGAACATTTGGCTGCGTTACAGACGCCTGTTCGTCGGAAACCTTCCCACCGGCCTTCCTTATTTTGTAGCGATGATTCTGGAACCATATCTTCACCTAACAGAAAAGTCAAAAATGTGACGAGCTTTGACCTCGCACCCACTCACTCACAGACATTTAGTCACTACACACTAATAGCTGTCTATTAAACAAGTCCATTTGACATTTTAATGCTTGACATACCTGTGTCGTCGTCAAGTTGAGGCGACGCGCCAGTCGTTTGCGTTCAGCTTGAGTGATGTAGTTTTTCTCTTTATAGCACTTGAGCAATTCACCAATTTGGTACTTGGTAAAGAGGATCCTGCGCCTGCCCTGTCTTTGTGCCTCAGATAATGCCTGGTTTGCCCGAAGTTGTCCCGTGTTCACTGGCGCGGGGATGGATACTGCATCAGGCATAGATAAAACGGCGGCGAATTGCTGAAGAAACGTGTAACTTGGAAATGCGAGGGCATTTGCCGGAGGCTGTTGACACGTACTTGGCGGTAAGACCGGCCGCTGTACTTGTGGCTGTAGTGGCTGCTGACGTAACTTTGACGAATCGCCCAGTGCGAGTGAATTTGATGCCGGGAGGATCGGCGACGTAGTGGTAGTTCGAGGTTGAACTGAGCTTCCACCTTGCTTCGGATGCAAAGACAAATCGATGCAGGATGTCTGTTCTGGCACAGGCTTTGGAGTGCTAGTCGATTGAAGACCGCGTGGAGGAAACATGGGCATTCCCCCTGAGGTATCCGGTTTATTGAATGTAGCTTTATTAATTTTCAGCTGCTTTGGTGGCGAAGCATTCAATTGCGTTTGTTTGCCTTCATCTTCTTTCTGTGGCGAAAGCATAAGGAGGGGATTGGATCTTGAAAATACTGGAGGCTTACCCAGAGCAGAGACCGTCTCCTCAGCCTCATTTGGCGTAGGAGGTGTTGCTTGCCGAACTTGCTGCTGCAAGCCAAATACAAAAGCTAATAGGGCTGATTGTTGAGGACTCAGATTTGTCCCTCCATCGGGTACAATCGGGCGTTCCTCACTCGATTCACCTGCAAAAACAAAACGACTGGAATAAGAACATGTACATCTGCATGTAACTAGATGCTATCTCCACATTTATTTGGGTCAAGGGCTTATTCATGTCGAATGTGCTACTTTGAGTATCCCATTGGATTCTGATTGACCTCAACACTGTTGGCTCGACTAGGTGTCAATGCGTGGTTGATGGGACGGCTTCGCGATGTCACTGATGAGAAGCATTGTAAAAGCTCGCAGTAAAATATAATGAGTACGGAGGATTGTTGTAGGGCTTCTTCTACCGTGAGCGTGTCAGGCAGGCCACTGTGGCTGCAGAGAGTGCTAGCTGAAAAGGAGTCCACCCTCAACTCATGATGACCGATGGACGGAAAGTGGTAATAAAGAATACGAGCTTGGGGTAGAGAAGTAAGCAAACAGGAAGGTGCACAAAATGTGATAGCATAATATGATAGACAGTACCGTTGGCTTGCAACATTGTCAGATTGTGGAGGTGTTCAGGATCGATGGGATCCAAAAGGCTTTTCACCATGAAGTTGGACATGATAATATTTCGACCACACTGTTCTCCGTTGCTTCTTCGACTGAACTACTCATCGTATTTATAGACTATAAGAGCCAATAAAAACAACCTCAAGGGTCAGACCAATGGGATTTGAGCGGTTGCAATCGCGACAACTGTTAGGGGGGCGGATTACGTGATTTTATTTTAGTTTTGTTTGGGGAAACACGTATTGTGACGCATAATGGTTGCACTTTTGTTAACCCCACTTTTACTCATCAAGTGACTGGAAAAATCACTTATTCCCTGTCCTTCCGATGGAAGTCGCCTTGAAGTTGCAACGAACGGAGGTGGATTGGTGGGTCGTAAGCAGATGTACCCATTAATAAATAGGCTGTAACGTTGTAAATTAATTTGGTTGTCACCCGAAAGTTTAAATAACTTTTTTGGTTATACATGAACTCAAATCGGATCGGCATTCATGATGCTAGATTCTTGCAGAATTTCCTATAAAATCTTTGCTTTTGAAGTGTCAAAGGTCCATGGATAGATGCGGCCAGGTGGATAAGTTTCTAAAAAAGCGTCTTCTAATAATGCCAATGATTTGGTGAAACACAGTTAAGACAATTTGCTGTGGTTAGATTTCTTTACAATTAGGATCGGTAACTTTGTAACTGCGTCCCTTTTCCGTGTGAAGCAGAAAAGGAATAAAGGAAAGTTGCTACACTCTGTGATTTTCCTGCTAAAGAATTACCAAATTTTTGCAAACTATCCTGCGATAAAAATTTGCATGACTGAAGGGGATGGTTGGAATTTGCTGGGAGAGAATGCCCTATCAAAAGTTATTAAAAACCCTTGTGGAAGTACCAAAGCCAGGTATCTCAATAAATTAGGCTGAATTGTACTTAGATTTTAAACATTTAAATCCATTTAAGACATAGTCCAATCCATTTGCTTTGTTTCTGTATGGGAAGGCTAGACACAAATGAGCAGCTCCTCACTTTTAATCAGTTACTGTGGACATCAACTTTATTATGAGTAAAAAATAAAATTTTAATGGTAAATTTTGACCAGGAGAAATTGGAAATCGTTTGAACGCGACAGAAAACCAGCTTACTTGTGAGTAGCGTTAGTTTGGGGATGTACACAATCATCTCAACACAGACAGAGGCAAATGCAAAACTACGAATATCTTCTTCACTAATTAAATCCCATTTTCACGAGGAGCAGGTTTAAGTACATTATGGGATCAATTTAAAGCAGTGCCCAGATCGAACTCAAGGCCATGCTGGTGTTCGATCGTGGATGTCTAGGTTGGGAGGATCTCCTTTGTTCGGTGAGGTAGCTCGATGCTCGTTTCTCCAAATTAAGCTTGAACAAAACACTAGTATCTTTTGAAAACTGTTGAAGGTAATCCCTTGACTAATGATGTCTCTAGGCTGGAAGTAATGCCATCGCGCAGATCAGGTTTAAGTGGTTGTCATCCTGGTGGCGGGGTACATTCGGGTGCTCAAGTAATTTTCATTCGATCGCGTTTTATGGCTATTAATGCATTCTCTGAGTTTTGCACTTTCCATTCTTCCTCTCATGTGTTTCATTAAATCACTCTGTAGTTTATTCCGTGATTTGTCGACAAAATGCGTCTAAATTCCGTCACTCAGTTCCACCTAGAGCCACTTATTCACAGTAATGTCGAATTCAATCTCCATAAATGCTTTCTAGGAAGTCGAACTCACTATCGACTGGTGAACCGAATTGGCGTCAATTTACACCGTGATTTATAGCCCATCTCAGTAAACTTTGCATTTTCTTACTGAGCGTATTTATTCGACTCCATTTGGACCTGTAAAGGTGCTATAGAACTTAACCTTAACCGTGGAACCACGACTTCCCTTTTCCCAGAGGTTAATTTTGCTCTGGAAGGAGTTGTGGAATTCCACAACATCATCTGCCCAACATGCAGCTTGGGTTGTAAGCGCTACTTGCGGACTCCTGGTCCCATTTCGAGAGGGCAGAAGTCGGCGGTCACATCAGCCTTCCTGAATGGTAACCCTACCAAGCGCTGAAATCACCCCCAACCCCGACTCGATTTCGATAAAGTGAAAAAATTCCACCAATATTAAGCAGTGAGTGTATTTTTCCAGACGAGAGGCGTAAAACAGGCCAATGATAACAAAAGTAAGTCGGGGAAAGGAGAAAGGCGATAAGCCAAATCGAAAGTAATGCAAGGGGTCGAGGTACTGCTCTCTACTACACCAATTTTCTATGTGCGACGACAAATGTTGATAAAAAAAGAACAACGAGTTGTTTCGAAAGGCGGTATCTGAAGATCTGGGTGTGAAGGCATCCCTCGCTACTACTTCACTTGCAATTCCTCTTCGTACTGCTTGCGGAGACAGCTTCCGATGGGGAAGAAGTCCAGACAGCGTTGTTGGTAAAGCTCCCATACGTATGTCTCCTAAAGAACACAAAAAACTTCTGGTATCGTCAATTGTCATGCCATACTCAACCGTTAGACATGAGTTTGACTCATGAGGGATGACAACTAATTCTTGTACCCCTAAAGCCCGTTAAGTCGCCTACAGCTCTGGGTGTGCTTCCATCACGAAATTCGGGGGCTGAGCGATGAGAATCCTTTTCACAGCTAGTTACCAAACCATCCATTCTGAGACTCTACACGCTTCGAAGTTCGAAGCCTACTCTGTCTGCTGCTTCGTCATCCTGTAACACCCAGAATCGGACACTGCCGTGTTCATGACACAGCGGTCAGAGTCATACGAATACACAACAACAAATACAACACCTCCGACGCAACAAAAAAGAACACACAAAAATAACAACATCGTGCGTGTAAGCTTACCTGGCCGGTGAATTCGGTGTCGGGTTTGTTGATGATGTGCATGAGGAAGTACCTACGAAAGGTAGATATTTCTGCATAACTCGGTGGACACGACTAACAGTGTGGTCAAAAATAAAACACGTCAATTCAAAACCCGCCTAATTGGCATAGAATCTAACACGCATCGAACGTTAAGAACACGAATGTTAAGAACACGAGGCTAATAACACTTCGAAGTACACGACAATCGCTGTCAACGGCCCCACTCTCCCTCCCTCCATTAATTTCGGTGACAACTAGGCAGGAATGAGGTCTGAGAGTTCCTCCATTCAAAAAGTGGGCGAGTCGATTATCAATAATGCTGGTCCTGATGAGGTGGAGCTTAGATGGATTAGACTTAAAGGATGGTTTGATCCTTTCGTGTCGTAGCCCACGTGCTCGGTCAAAATGGCTGAGCCTCGATTTAACCGCTCGCAGAGTCAAATGAACCTATATGTAGTTGGCGAAGTTGTGTTCGCGTTCCACGTGTCGACTCAAGCCATGTAGAGTGGCATCAAAGTACTCCTTCCCGATGCCACAGATGAAACACTTGGACTCCAAGTCCTCCCGCACCTGCTCTAACTGATCTTGTGGGTCGCCGAAGGCAACGATGATGAGACCTGTTTAAAAAAGAGTGTAAATTTGTACAATTGGCCTCAAGAGTTGTCATCATTCAAGAGCATTGAACATCGTCTAGCATTATTGCCATTTGCACAAACTTGACGTTGCGTAGGTTCGGTCATCGACCTCTCCAATTTCCGGTAATGACTGTCAATGCTTCCATGCATCCACAGAGGTCCTATTTAAACACATCCACATTTTGTTGCATTCGTAAAAGTTAAAAATGACTTCATCTGCCGGGTCCTGAACTAAACCCCAACAGAAGGACGATCTCTGGGGTGGGTGGGTGAATGTAGGCAAATACGTTCCGATTGCCAGCAGCCCCATCCTCAAAAGGGGATACGGACACCGCACACCCTCGTAGTCGATCTGCCTGAAATCAACCAGCAAAACTGATGGGTCAAAGAGGTTTCGATGAGTGGTAATCCTTCAACTGAAAGGCACTAGCAGGGTATTCGAATGCGCCTACATCACCAGAGACCATACCGAATGGCGACATATTATGGCACGGCATCGTCTCGCCCCGAAAGAAGGCATTCCAAATTAGCCAAGAGGTGTAAACACTCCCAACTGGTTCATTCGTGTACGCTTTCGTGCGGTAAAAGCTCCACAGCTCTCGTAGCACCAGAGCAGAAGAAAACGCCTTCCGACATAATTTCCAAATGGCAAGGCCATAATTGCCTCGTGAATAGGGAGACTTCAGTGGACAATTTCCGCTCAATTAAACGGTGCGATTGAAGCCAAACTTCCACCTCTACACAAGGTGAGAAATTAGTTTTTAAATGAGAAATAAAGAGGACATCTAATAGGTTCAGATCAAAGTGGATTAGGTGGTGGAATGGCGCTTAATGTGATGAAAATTCGTGGAGAAAAGATCGAGGAAACCACGTCAGACATGGATAGACAACAGAGCGTCAATACGGAGAGACAGCTTGAATCTAGTAATCAACAAAATTGGGCAAAACTTCAAAGGTCTGACACAACTTCTCCTAACAATCCAAATGATCGGTTCCAATCAAGAGAAGAGAGGGGAGGCACAAACCTTGAATAATTGCAAGGAGGATGGTAATGACAAAGAAGAAGAATGACATGTCAAAGCGAATCCGTAGTGCTTCATGTGCGTCTCCATCGGGTGGTTAAACCTCATTTCCAACTCCACCGCCCGCTTGCAGATCCGTGCGGTGGTGGAAGACGAAACACTAGAGGGAAAGCAAAAGGAGAGAGCAAATAGCGTTTGTTACGTCGGGAGAACGAGGAAATGAGAGGGATGACAGAGAAATTACTTACAGTCAACATGTCATTACACTTGTATTCCTTCTCTCCATCCTCCTCTTTGGTGTAGAATTTGCGGAAGGAGTTGAATGCGATGACAGTGTAAAGGTAGATCACAACTGAGGTAAACATGACCGTCACCACGAGCTGAAACAGGCGAAGGTTGGTTACGTTAATGTCCATTCGATGCAGGGATTAATCGAAAGGTCCAGAAGGGTAAAAGCAGTAGACAGCCCCTCAACTGCTTTCAAGTTGAGTTTCCTTGCTGTAGGGACCCTCAGACTCGGCATTTCTTCCTATCAGCAGCTACCCACGAACCAAATTTTAAGGGTGTGTGGTGTCACGACACGAATCCTCCAGGCTCATGGATTGAAGTCTGCCTCTCTCAATTAATAGAAGTATCAATCTCACTCCGTGACCACCGCTGTTACGCTCCAAATGCTGAAGGCTCAGGCTCAGGCTCAGGCTCAGACATTTTACCATGGAATAGTTTCCTAATCACGTAGCCCGCAATTTCATCAACTTTGTACCTCAAGAACATCCGAATCCATGTTGGTCAAAGTCGCACCCGCATGGCTGGATTTGTATTGCCATGTAAAGACCCAGTCACGTCGGAAATGGTAAACGAGTTTTGAGCAAAAGCTTGCGTTAGCCTTAGGTCATCATCTTCTACAATCACACTCCCGTGGATGTGGCGCGACAGGCTCGGATATGGCACCACGTGGTCATTACACCTGGGGTCGTAGCTGTAAAACCACGGATGTGCTCGCAACCACCATTTCCAAATGTCTAAAGGCCAAAAGATCGCGGCTTCCGTTACATGTGACAGACAAAGCAAAGCATAGTTGGGTTAGAATTTCGTGAACAGGTGCACTAGAAAGCTACGAAATGCCTTAATCAAATATGATTCTTTTAAACTGCAATTTAAGGGTTTAAAAGATAGCTTTTCTCTTAAATGAATTTGTTTATGCCAATGACTACTTAAATGAAATAAGACTACCCAACGTTGCTTGCAAAGGCTTTAGGGAATGTACATCCACAGTGGATTAGCAAAAATAGTTTGGTTTCAGTGTTGGTCGCATATCGAAATGATTAAGCCTGATTGTCAGTCGAAAGTATGCCTCAAAACAGCTGGAATCTCACCAAACTAGTCACCTCATCATGATGGAGGGTCGGTGAAAAAGGATCAGACACGACCTACACCAGACCACTGCGTGATGCGCCAAGCTACCAGAATGTAACAAAGTGTGACCTACCTGTTTTCCCTAGCGTGTAATCGATTGTACAATGGTGGCCAGTGTTTTGAATGAAATAGCCACATCCAGTAGGTGGCAAGAAAAGAAGTAGTTTGCATTTTCCAGCAGAGAGACAATAAAGTAGACCACAAGGTATGGAAACGACTAAAGAGATGACAAAATGTGTGAGCACTGTCTCCTTTGCGTAGACCGATTTCGGAATCACTGGAAACCTACATTATCCGTGAAGATGACACCCCACTTCCAAAGCAGATATTGCAGATCCATCTCCTGAAGCCACGTTGAATAGAACCAGCTGTTCGGGACCTCCTTGGGGCGTCCACTCGAGATAATTCCACTACTAACTCCGTCGTTACTACCAGTCTTCATTCCAAGAAGTCGCTTTATCTGCTGTTGGTCCTACTGCTCTCGATACACTTTGAGGACTTTCGTCTCGACAAACCTATCCCAATACATGTGGGAAAGCTGGGAGTGGAAAGTACCAATTTGTCCCATTGAGCTCTTAGCCTCTCATCAGAAGGCTGTTCAGCTATTCAAATGCCTTCGAATTCGAGCATTCGAGATATTTCCTTCTCCCATTTGAATATAACGAGGGGAACCTAGCAACAAAGAGAGGGATTCATTTATGTTTGAGAACTCGACAGTTGAGAAATCGGTTGTTGGATTACTCACCTTCAAGAAGTAGTAAGCAGCAAGCATGCTCATGGAGAGGATTGAGTGAGCAATAGCCAGCATCCTGAACAATGAACCCAAATACGAGGCTGACTCAGCTAACGTGATCCACTCCTCTTCCTCATCCATTCACACGTCGACTTCTGTGTCCTGAAGGAGTCCGCGATGCTGAAGACGGTGTCAGTGATTGATGTGACAAACGAAGCGCCAATTGCGGCCTCCTCTGCCGCCCCTTCTGTACCAGGTCCTCGTTTTTCAATCTAGCGGTTGAAACCCCAGTTAGTAGAAATTTAAATAAGAATGGCTTGTAGTGTATGAAAGGGAACTGGAATTCACCCTGTAGAAGAGGAGGAGGAGGAGGAGGAGGAGAAGCAGGAAGTTGATCATGAAGGCAAGGATAAGAGCACCCAATTCGAACCGATAAAGGTTGCGCGCAAAAATCGAGATAAGGAAAGTAGAGGTTGGATTGATTGGGCTTCTTATCCACGACTGTGGGCTCCTCCGTGCTCTCTCACTCCAGTGTTTGAGGACTTAGTCCTACAGCAAAGAAGAGTAGTACGTAGAATTCATGGTTACTCAAAAGCGCATGCCTGTAGTTGCCTACTGATTAAAACTAAAAGAGAACTCACTTCAATGCCACAAACGTGATAAAAATGAGTTCTACAACTCAAGTGAATGGCACACACGGCACCAAACTTAAGGCACTACTTTAGGGAGAGAGCAGGATCAGAACACCTCTAGCGCCAGTTATGTAAACCTACAGTCTTATCGGGTAGTCAATGGTAATATAAAGCTCCATAAAAAGCAAAACTTCACAACCGCATCGACTCTCAACCTGCTACTAAAATTGCAAATAAGTATGTTGAAAAATAAGATTGTTAAGAGATTGAAAAACACCGCAGATACGAGCACATGCGGTGATTCTGAAATGTAAGGCTAGCAAAATTTGCCTTCGCACGGCAAGAAATCTGACTGAATGAAAGGGACACTTAGTGAATAACACTTTTGGATGCATCCTATCAGCGTCCCCTTATGATAACAGAAAACGCATGGAAAGCGCAAATGAGCGTACTCATATTTTGTGCCTTCTTGTTGACTGGAGCTATATCCTTCTGTCCTCCAACATTCGAACGAGTGCTGGTGGGAGTGGATGATTTCGTTGAGGTGGTTCCCGTGAAGGCCTCCACTTTTGAGGAGTCCACGCGCTCCAGCAGCTGTTCTTCCTCCTCCGACAAAAGCCAACATTTTTTTTCCTTGATGGGATTATAAAAAATTAATAGGTTGTCGAAGGAAAGATGTTTTAGGATTCCTGAAGCGACTAACGCCTTGAATTCCGGAGTGAAGTTTGCAGAGTGTGGTCGTTTTTAAAACTCAGAAAACAAGCAAAAGTGAATGGAGTTGGACAGGATACGTTATTAGTAATACTTTAAAACATCTCCAAAGTGAATGGATGCCTTGAGGTAGATAATTGACAAGACGGGAAAGGACGATTTGCGAAATCGAGAATCGCAATCGGGGCGGAGGATAGGCAACTCTTGAGCCCCAAATGAAAGGCGAGTTTAGACACAAAAAAATCGCGAAGATCTCTTCGGATGTTGTCATTTGATAAGCAGATTCGAGAAACACAGAGAGATTGAGCACTTTTGGAGTAGGATCATAAATTTGCAGACATTCACTGCAAGAAGCAACCTGAGAGGAATGACGGAACGGACGCCAAAACCTTCAAATCGCCCAATACGACAGACAACATCAGAAGGATATTGAATAAACAAGCATCATAAATGATGACATAAAATGACTAAATATACCTTCAAAATTTAACAAGTCTCTTAAAAATAGAGCAAAAAATAGAGGAGTGGACGTTGGAGAAGGCATAGTGATGCCTGCTATGGTGCTTGAGCGCCTAATTTTCTTCATCACAAAGTTTAAGAATAACCGGAGACAAATATTAATTATTCACCAATTTTCTAAAATGGTTTTCCTTGTTGCTAAGATCTCGGGAAAATAACATTCGTCCAAACATAAGCACGGGATTGTGACTAGTGAAAATCAAGGCCTCGGTGGAAAAAAATCCCCGATTCTTGACTTAATGCTCGGAGTCCAAAAATAACACAATCTGGTCTTGAAAAAATATTAACTGATTAACACATTATACTACTGAACGGAAACTAATTAGGTCTATACGAAAAAATGCGCATTAAATTGCGCCTTAGGGGGTCCAATTTATTTCGAAAAATTAAAATACAATCAGAGAAAATTATTAGTGATGCACAAACCTTCCAAAAAGTCTTCTCTGTCGCTAAGGCCTTGGAATCGCGTATTCGTCTTTAACGCAAACTAAGGATGATGACCAGAAAATAAATGTCTCGATGAAAAAAAATTTGCTATTTCGAATTTAGTGCTTAAAACTCGAAAACGCTTTAATTGACTCCTGAAAATTTTTCCTGATAAGCTCCACGGGGACTTAAACGGATATTCACTGAATAATTTAATCTACTTAATGAATATTAATTAGAAAATAAGTAAAAGTAAGTGAGCATTCAGCTGCACCCTACAGTTCACAATCTACTTATATTGGTTTTTTTTAAAAAATTAATGTTGTCAAACATTCACTCCTTTTCCACCATGTTTTCCGCACCTGGTAACAGCATTTGCCTTGTGTGGTTTGTGACAATAAATAATGACTGGTTCTAGCGCTTGTAATGACTTCACAAATCCGAACGCACGAAACAATTTTCTGGTCCTTGATCTGATAACGGTTTGGGTGTAAAAGTCCAAAAGTCAGCAAGAAATTAGTTGAATTTTTGGCTAGGGTAAAAAAATGGTGCCAAAACGATGCTTAGTCATAGGATCGATGGGTCGTGAAAAAAAGGCCAAAAATTTGTGCATAAAATATACATTCAACAACAAATGCACTGATCTAAAATTATTTTCGCAAAAGACCGTACCATTCGTAGTTCTGACGAAAAGAAACAAATGGTTAAAAAATTATTCCTTACTGTGATTGTTAAAATTGCCCACCTGAAGAATACTTGCAAGATCCTTGGGGTTCTTCTCCTCCTCATTGGTGGCCCCAAGGTCAGGTGGTTCTGCTTCTTCCTCATTCAGCTTCACCTCCATTCTACCTCCACCCGTCCGCATCGCATTGAAGAGCATTGCCGTTTGGTTCCGTCTGACACTCAGCGGCACTGTTAAATTCATCGACTGCGCCGTTGGCGATGGTGGTGGTGATTTTAAGGCTGTCGGGGCTTTTTCAGTTGGATCCGACGTCAATGCGACCACAAAACGACCCACAACGCCAATAACTCCCTTCACCAGACGCACAGCTCCGATCATGAGACCGATAATGAGGCCTAGGATATCTGTAATGACATCCACGAATGACATCTGTCGGAGACTGCACCAACACTTCCATAAATGGTGGGGACTAAGGAAGGAGATGAGGGTACCCAAAAATGCAAAGACGGAGGAGAGTCGAGTGGCCTCGAGGAGATTGCGAACAGCTACGACCTAAAGTGGGCGATAAAAGAAAGTGAGGTTAAGTTTTGCGCTAGTCACCGCTAGTCATGGGAACCGCAGATCCAATATATTGATTACCATCAGTGACCCATGGGAAAGTGCTGAGCATTTTGATGGGAAAATTTAATTTCTTCGATTTTTGTATTTGAGGCACTCAATGCCTGGATGGTTAGGAATTCATTTTGCTGCTCTGGTTCCTCGTTCCAGCGTGATGTCAGTTGCCTTTAATGGAATGAGACAAATCTTCAGCAGTCACAGTTGTCATAGCGTCTAAACGATTGGAAAATCGACAAAGTCGGAGATAATTCACAACCGCTTTGGTTGGATACACCTACCCGACTGATCTGCAAGTTATCGTCAGCTCTACTGATGCCCTGAGCATGTTGCATTTCGAAGATGGTGTCCTCGGCGAAATTGACGAAACACTCAAGTTTCTCCTTATCACCACTCTCGCCCACTACCGAGTGAAGGAAGGTGCGTTTGGACTCCTTGATTTGGGGCTTTTCCCACTGGTCGATGTTCTGCTGCCGCACCTCAAAGTGGACACGTTCTATGCAACCCTCCTTGTTGGTGATTTCGATGCAGCCCAGGAGAGGGTCGAACATCTCCAACATGCCCTTTGCTTTCTGCAAAAGTCGTTCCAGGCTGAATGGGAAAGGGGAAAGGATGTGAGACCTTCCAAGTCTCGACGAAGACCAGTGCCGCATAATTTTCGCAGCGACACTTACCAAATATCACCGGAGATATGCTCAGAGGGACTTGTCAGTAGCAGCGCCACGTTGAAACCGATATCACGAGCTGGATTGCAGAAACATTCCGTGAACTCCTGGAAGTCAATTTTTCCATCCAACACAACACCCTTGTTCGGCTAACACCTACGAAATGCATCACTCCTGACAGAATCTAAGGCCTTCTCATTGCTTCATGGCTAGTTTTGAAGGTGCTAAACTACCCACAGACGATACTCTGGAAGAACTTGTGTGCTTGACTACAAGGACTCTTTGCTCTATCAGGTAAGTGCGATTGCTTCTTGTTCTTGCCCCCTAGGTTAACTGTCTCATAGCCTTTCCGTAAGAATAAGCAACAGCCGAGGATCTGGTTCCTCTCCATGCCACAACATGTGAGGGCTGGGGAGGAACAAAATAGAAGACGGAGCTGGAGAAGGAAAGGCTAATCATTTTCATGCTTTCTTACAGTCTTCAACACCGTTTGCTTGTCAGATTTCCTCGATTCCTCCTTATCCACTGCATAAGCACCTTTCTTCGAGAGTTGTCACTCACCTCAACATTTGCCGAGGACTTGGCAAGTGTATCAACCATCTGATGTCCAGCAGATCCATTAACATCATTGCCCTCCAGCATGGAGAGTAGCATAATCATCATCTCCGTCTGGAGGTTGAGAAACTCATGCAGAAGGTTCAGCTGTTCAGGATCCTCCCTCAACTTGTCCTACATGTGCGCAAAGAGGTAGAAGAAGCCGGCGATAGCATCCCACAACCGACTGTTGCCCAACGCGCGCTGATTGCCCCGACAAGCACTCAAAAACGAGGAAGCTTTTGAAAGCACTTCAGACTCAAAACCCTTATTTTTAAGGCGTATCGTCAGCTACTCTGTCTGAAAACATTTGAGTGGTCCACTTCACTCACTCATCTCAATGGATTCTGCGGGCGTGCGGAAGAGTTGTTTGCCGATTTTGATGACCTTGATGAGGTTCGTATGACCCGGGTTATCGATGACGGGCTTGTTGGAGAAGTGCCAGTAGAAGTCCATGATGGACTCCTATAGACGCAACAAGTAGTCCACCGTGCAGACGATCAGACTCGCCGAAGTCGTACTGCTTGACTGGGTACGCAAATAGTCCTGGAAGGCTGCAAAAGAAAAACCGGAGGCTACGTAATGGTTCTTTTCAAGACCTCTCAACCTTTTGCATTGCATCATACGACAATTCGATAAAATTTTACAGCCACCAACTTCCACTCGGATTGCTGTCACCATCCACTGCTGAGTGCTAGTTACCTGAGTTGTGACCTTCGCACACGAGTTGGAGAAGTCGAAAGATCTTGCAAGTGAAGTCTGCATCGTAGAGAGTCGTGATGCCCTCCACGTCTGACAAATGTACTGCCAGTCCTTCAGCCTCTCGACAGCTGTAGAAAGAAAAGTGGCCATATTACGTACCTGATTTTTCTCAATTGGCCAAAACGAGAGCAAAGACTGACCTTTCAAACGTATCAAGATCCAACACCTAGCAGTTCTGCATGAGTCCAGCCAAGCTCGTAAAGAGGCCCGTGAGACGTTTCTCCGCCAAGTATGCAAGCAGTCAATTCTGCACAGAAGCATTCCTCTCCAAGAGAATAGCTCTGCCCAACTCCACAGAGGCCGTCACCGCCGGTGTGGCTTCGCCTAAAAAGTCGCCAATTCATCGCTATTGATTGGGTACCAGTAAAGCGGTTTTATCAAGCAAAATTATGTCACCTTTAGAGGCGGCAAGCTCGAGGAGAACCATTGCTGCAGCACCACGATCGGAGAGGCGATTTTGTTCGAAGCGAAGACGCCGCTTCTGCTCCTCCTGTTCTTGGGATGTGGGTCCCTCCTCTCCTTCCCCCTCTTCTGCTGAGCCCTTGTCACCTCCACCACTGCCGCTACCGCTGCCACCACTAGTTTTATCGTTCTCGCCCTTACCCGAGCAAGTTTTGGGAAGTGTTGTATTTTCCAGTTAGATGTGCCTTTTTCTCATCGTCTCACAGCATTGGTTACTTACGCTAACGAGGTAGAGCGCATGCATAACCTTGGCCAAGGCCATGATGCGGTTGATGACCTCTTCTTTAGTGGATACACCCAAAGCGTCGTGACATCCGGTCAGAGCAATCATTCGATCTTACCGTATAGCAGCTCCTGCCATCGGTACGTCTTCGTCTCCGACTGAAAGCATTCAACAATCAACATGATGGGATGGAAGAGCCCTGTTTTAGCACACTCGAATAGCACTCACCTCGTCGTCCTTGTCTGGGGCGCATCGAAGGTACTCTACCACGTCAACTTCTACCTCATGCTGAAAATGGGCAATCCGCCCAATCAGATGCAAGGACGTCTAGCAACGACAACTTTTACCAAGTGAAATGCAGCTAGGGGAGGGGGAGAGGAGGGGACACGAAAACACACAAAATAGCTAATTAGGAGGCTATAAAATAAAAATCTAAACTGGCCATGCAAATATGGCTACTGCCAGCACCAGTCACTGCATCACCTGTCGATGAGAATCAGCAAAATACGCGCTCACTTCGCCTTTGGTGTCGGTATGTCGAATGGATAATAGTGAGTAGTATATACATGGGAATGAATAAACTGATGAAAAAGAAGTATTGAATGCTTGAAATCGAAAAAAATGAAAATAAGTGGCAAACAAAGGTAGCGGAATTACCGGCGCGTTTGATCTCTGCGCATAGGCAAGAGTAAGTAAATGAGAAATGAATAACCCCCGATTGGAGATTGACCCTCTGCACTATTTCAGTAGTGCAATTAACTAGCAGATAAGTCAGCCGTTGAATCGCAAAATTTTGCTTAAAAGTAAGTAATAATGACTTGGAGGGAAAGGTAAGCTAACCTTTGGGAACATCTGCCTAGCTCTTTGGATCAGCTCTTGCTGCCTGCCACCGAGAACGCATAGAGCTAAGAAAGGGGTAGAAGGGAGCAATGGGAAGGTGGGGGATGCGTATCTCTGTAGCTAAGACGCGTGCATTAACTTACCAATTGGAAGGAGACACTTTTTTGAAGCCTAACCCGTGAAGAATAAAAGAACTGAGGTTAGGGGAATGCCTCCCTCTTTCACCAGACAAGTGCCACACAACCAGCCAATCAGAACTGACCAGATCTAGTGTGATAATGAGAGAGGGTGCGAGGCGCAACATCAGTAGAGATCGTGCCTCTTTCTGCAGTCGGCATTATTAGCGCCAGAGTATCCAACTCATGACTTCCAACAAATGTCTCCTCCCCTCGTTTGGAGTTCAGTCAAATATAGAGAGAAGTGAAGGAAAGATTTTTATTTTCGGTCAGAGTAATGGTTGCAATATTGCCTATTGGAGAGCCATTCCAAATGAGGAAAGGGTTGGCAACAGCGCTGAAGAGTCTATGCGTCTCCACAGTGGACTGCTTAAGCCACTCGGCACGATATTGGTCGACGAAGGTGATGAGGAGGGGATACAGAGCGAACATATTGCGCACTAGCGACTCGCAGGCAGCAGTCAAATCGCCCTCCTCGTCTGTCTTTTTACCTGGATAGGGGCAGTTGAGGTATCCTTTTGATCAGCTTGTGAGGAGAAGTGAAAACACATATGCAAATGACAATCTCTCAGCCAGACGGCTCTCCTAATTTTGTAAAGTGGAAGCCTGATGCAAGAGGCGCTCTGAGATGAAGAGGAAGTCATTCCCAAGCATGTCGATGGTTGCATTGCCAACAATGGGTTGTGTTCGTGCTTTAGAGAGGTATCAAATAGGATGTGATGGAAAACGGCGGTACTAGTACTCTCAGTGACATACTGTCAGGCACATATGACACCTTTCTGTTTCTAGGAACTGGTATTTTGACCAACTTTCTTCACGACCTGTAATATCGATAGGGGATTCTCGGCTCAAACATCTTCGTGTTCCCTAAACATCCCACTGCGTTGTGGTGGTAGCAAGGGGAAAGCCGAAAGCTAACGCTTGCACGGACTTCAGCCTCTGCGGCCACGCCCATCACCTCTTAGCCCTTCTCTTCCCGTCTACATGGGTTCTTCTTATCAAGGATTAGAATAAAATTGCGGACACCACCAATGGAACACAATGCAAATCGTGAGGTAAGAAAGCAGATTTCAGGAGGCTCGCCACCAGAACCTACTTGCGATCCTCCTCATCCATGGTGCACTGCCATTGTCAATATTATTTTGGATCAACTGCAACACTGATCCCAAAACACGGTTCATCAGATCCGATGTCACCTTGGTGATCGGACCGGTGGCATCACCCCACCCCTTCTCCTCATCGTCGCCATCATCGGTATTGTCTCCACCACCATTGCCACTATCACCTCCACAGCCACCACCGCTTCCAATTTCAAGCAACCCTTTACCTTCAGCATCCACAGCGGCCAGAAACTCTTCATTGTCGGAAAAGAAGGAGGCCGCCTTTGTGCCTGATCGACGGCGCGCGTATTGTCGTTGAGCAAGGTTTTTGTGCCACCAGACCGGCAGGTAGGTGCATAACATGGGAAGGGTGACTTCAGTGAGATGGGTTTCTTGAGTGCCACTATAATCGGCTTTGGCTAGGTGGGCGATGTCATCAATAATTTTGTAGAGAGAAGGCAGATTCTTGCCAATCCTTAGAAGCTGGTCCAAAAGGCAGAAGTGACGTCAGGGCCGAAAGGTACTGCTCAACCCTTGAGGGCGTCAAATTTTGGCACTGTTTACGGCCATTTGATCGAGTTGACAAGTTGGTTTACACGGACTTACCTCTAGCTTCGAACGTGTAGTCGGCCTCCGCTGTATCATGTGCAATTAATCTTCGATTGTAGGTGCTCATTTCGGGCTCAAGGGAAGCCACCGGGAAATAGGTGGTCAGCGCAGCCAGACATACACCCAGCATTAGTCGGTGTCTAAAAGAGGATACACAAAACCCACCCATCAACTCTCCTTCAGAAGCAACAATGTCATGCGAAGTGAAAACGTCCTTCTCACCGATTCAGCTCTTCCATCGGTTTGGGTCGATGGGCGTGCTTTCAACCAGTCGTTCCCAACACGTAGAGGGCATTGAGAATGCGGTAACAAGTGACCTGCAGATGACCCAAAAGCAGGTCCTCACCCACTCCTGTCTTGCTAATGTGTTCAAATATCGTCTTCAATGTCGATAGGAGGATCATGTGGAGGTATTCGATGCCGTAGGCTCCAAGTCGAACAGTGCCCTGGCAAAGCAGAACAGTAGAACGAACCTGCTTGTTGGTTTGCTAACCCACCTTGATATGGAAGTACCTCCCAGAGCTGAGATTTCGGATGATGAGATTCAAGTCGTCCGCACAGAGGGAGAAGAATGGCATGAGACGGAGTCGAACCAAGTGCTCTGCGTAGCTGATCTTCACAATGGCTTTGACATCGAGGCACTCGATGAGGCATTTGAGACAGGAGACGGTCACATTGACGTGTGCACCGAAACAGCGAGTCTTCAGGCGCAAAAGAGGGAAGAGCTTAGTGAAGAGCCTGGAGGTGAAGGGAAGGATAATAGCAGGTTGAACTGGGTCGTTTTCAGTCAGATGGGATGATTGCACGCTCCTTTTCTTTTCAAGACTTCAATAGATCGACTTCAATTCCAAACTTACATCGTAGCCATCTCCTTCTCCTCAATCGACGCGCCCGGGTAGGGGTCGATGAAGTAGGACTTGCGAGTGTAGTAATATAGTGCTCCGGCAGGGGCAGAACGACCCACACGAGGAGTTTTATATCCTCACTGGTTTGCGTAAGGTTTTGATGTCGACTAAACATACGACTCGGCTTGTCCTCGCGAACCGTTGACATGGCGCTCTCCACATAATCCAACAACTTCCACAGTAGACCGTAGACAAATCGGCTTAAAGGATGATCTAGACAGGAGCAATCAAATGTCAACATTTCTCGTGCAAAATACAAAGATTGTGGAAATAATCATCTGTGGCAATAAAAAAATAGTAAATTTTAATCCCAGAAGACCCTTCTTGGGGTGACAGCCTGCTACGCGTCAGCGCTTCCCCTCACCTCGAACGCGATTTCCCATTGGCTAACGAATTCCTTCTCCCTCTTCCTCCTCCGCACCAAGCACATCCGCGCGCCCGCGCTCACCTCCACCCCGTTCGCCAGCGAATTGTTTGATTGCAAATGGCGCGGTGGTTGTCGTCGTCGTCGTCATCGTCCCGGTTTTGGTGGTATCCGCCTGCTGATTGGTTGGTTTGCAGGCGAGGCGATAGCCCCAGTACTGGAGGTAGCCAATCCACCCGTGATTTGGGCAACGGTAGCGTTTGCGCTCACGATCAGTCAGAATGTCGCAGGGCACCAAAAGTTGGTGAACATCGCCACCCAGGAAAACGAAAAGACAGAATGACAGTGATTGTATTTAGCCTCACATTCCTAATTGGTCACCATCATCAAACGATAAAAGCAGTTGTGACTCACCAATTATTCTCAAGTTTTTCCATTTTCTGCTTTGTCCAGATCTGATGAGCATTGCGAGGCAGTCGTTTGGTCAAGTCGCTTAATTCTCGAGTTACGTTAAGCCCGTGAAGGTCTTTTGGAGCAGGAATGTATCCCCGCGGACTTCCGGTTTGCTAGAATCAAAAGGATTTCTAAAATTTTCCATCCTGATCAGCAAACAAAGCTCTGGTGGGCATGATTTTGACAAGTTGCCACTTGTGCTACTAATATGGGACAGCATCATTCGGGCGGAGCATTGTCGGATTCGTAGTAGTGTGTGATCACTCAGGATTATTTAACTCAATCAAATTTTGCAACTGACATCCTTAGCTGGGCTCCCCTAAAAATGTTATGCGCCTGAGTTGGGTTGCATCACCCCTTTATTCGCAATGGCATCCACCTACACCATGCTTTGAGATGCCCACAACCAGCCGGCACAGGTCACGTCATGAAGACGTGGCAAGGTCTAATGTAAGCAAGTTAATGATTAGCTCCTCCTTAAGAGGCGCGTGTGATAAGTGCAGGAGTTCCAACTCTCTATAGTTTTGTTTCTCTTTGACTGCCAAAATTTAAGCAGCAACTAATAGTTTCATTTTGCTGATTCCCTTAAAAGGGGAATGAAATTCATTCGAAAACTAAACTTGATCATTGGAAGCTTACACACACTACTTAGTGCGTGTATATACGTTGCAAATCTTCACAATTCCTCAAAAGACGACATATATTTATTGAGTCAAAGCTTGTTAGGTGGTTGCATGGGTTGAGTGGGCGACGAACGATTGTTCATTTGACATCCTTTGCTTCTCGCGGGCGTCAGTGCCATCCAAGCTGAATTGGTAACCCATATGTTTACATATTCATCTTCCTTTCCTATGATCACCTAAAAGCTTGAATTCTCAAATTAGTAGGAAAATGTGTGCAGGATGTATGGCATACACAGCACTACTCGACTGGATATTGCTTCGCTAGCCCAATCACGAACCTCAAACAACGCAATGCTGTGCTGCAGATCCTTGCAATCTGTCACATAATGAGTGATTAACGACAAGGCTTAATAGGCTTAATCCCTTCAGCGTCCAGAGACTTCCTTGAAGGCAAGAGAAAGCATAATCCTGGGGCAAAATATGCATATTCAGCAAGCAGAGAGAACGAGCTGCTGGTATGACCCAAAGGCCAGTCCACCGGCTAGGGCAATGTAGTCACCTGAGTGAAAGGCGTGCCCCAAAATCCGAAGCATTTTCGAAGACCTCATCATCTACTGTTTCGTAACAAGTCACCCCACACTTCTTGATGATACCTGACTGCTCTCTTTACACTAGTTTTAGCCCAACAGCTTACTTATCAACTAGAGCAAAGGAGAGGAAGTCACACAAACCCCATTTGCTAATGGGTCTTCATTTTCACCCAACAAATTAATCAAAACTTGGGATCATTTTAGCTCAGCAGTGCTCTAGAAGCCTTTTCTAGGGATAGAGAATGACGTTAGAATTTGCCTCGGTTCCACCTGAAATGGTTTGACTGTCCACTAGTTGTGGACCAATTAACTAGGCGAGCGCATTCTTCCCCACAAAAAAACGTTGGGAAAGGATGCAAAAATATGACCTCTCATCTATTGTTAGAAATTCAAAAAACACTTAAAATACCAAAATTAGCTAACGCCACCGTGCAGTAAATCGGCACTTAGCCTAATGTACATGACATACCTAAGGCGTAGATGTAGCGTCCCGAGACTTCGTTGAAGGCAAAAGAAGGCATAGTGCTAAGGCAGAATATGTATATTCACGAACCAGAGGGATTGAGGGCTGTTGGCACGGTCCGGAGGCCGGCCAACCGGCTAGTACAATCTGGCCACCCAAATGACCGAAACTGGCAGTCCGAACAAACAAAGTATTACACAGCCCCTCTCTTCTTTCGAGCGTCGTCCTTGACGCTCCCCTTGGTCGACCTCTCGTGTCAGCCATCGCAATGTAATCAGTGCTAGCAGAAGCACAAATGAGCTAACCATACCAGTCACTGAGATTCGAACGCATGAGTTCTTGCAGTGCCATCAATTCTGTGTAGCACTCGTTTCGTCAAATGCATATTTCTTAATCCTCCTCTCTCACGGTAATGTGTCCAATGAAATAATGGAGGTATAAATCCAAGTTTTTGAATGGATGGACACACATGCGCCACATCTTTTGGTTTCAGGCTTTTTTGATGCCGTGGGGGAAACGCGAGGGTATCGTAGAACCCTGAGCAAATGGGGCGGTCGGGCCTCACAGGAACGGAATGCACGCGATTCAAGTGTGCAAGGCGTAAAACGATACTAATGAGTGGCATCCTGCACATTCTGCATCTGTAGGTGCACATTTCAGCAAAGGGAGGCGAGTTGCCCAAGAACAGCAGCGAGAGCTTATGTAGGACACATGACCACAACGTCGCTGGTCCCTCTTGGCAGTTCCACTGGACATGAGCTCACGGCTAGTGTCGCTTCAGTTGCCAGTAGCTTCCTTGCAGAACACGAGGGCGAGGGAGGTACCGAAGATGGACGTCGATCCCAGCCATTCCGTTATGGGATGTGAGGGGTCCTCCCATCCGTAGCACATGCACTTCTCTCACACCGCTAAAGTTTGCCACAGGCGGTACAGGTGAGGATAGAAATCCATCAAAGTAGGGTCCGCTTTCCGCTACCACCAATGTAGCGTCCCAAGACTTCCATTAAGGTACTTAAGCAGAATATATGTTCTGGAAACAGAGGGTTTGGGAGCCATCGGCACGGCCCGGCGGCCGGCAAACCCGCTAGTACAATCTAGCCATCCAAGTGTCCAAAACCAGCAGTTCGAACAAACAAAGTATTACTGTGGGTATTTTGATCATATCGACCGTCTCATAGACATGGCAACATTACAGTCACGCTCATGTGGGGACTGTCCTGAAGGCAAAAGATGGCATAATTCATGGGCAGAATGCCTACACTCGTCAAAGAGAAAGGATCTGATGCTGCTGCTGGCATGGCTCAGGAACCTGTCCGCTTTCCGCAGAGGCGATGTAGCACCCTAAGTGGCCATACCACAAACTAAGAGTCAAGTGAGCAACATAGCATCACAATCGCAGATTACCGAAGAGTGAAAATAGACACCGTCTTTGGAATGTGAGATTATGCGGACGAAAGCCCCTTCTTCATTCCTCCACCCGCCCTCCTCTTTCCAAGCCTGCCAGAGCACCTATGACAATAAACGCTTCGTCGTTCCCCTTTTTCCCGTAATGCCATATTTATGTCAACAACATTTTTGCAAATATTCACTTTTCTTACATTTTGGTAGCCACTCCATTTCCTCTGTCAACTAGTCTATAGCAGACGTTTGCTGTTATCTTCAATCATACCCACAGCATAATTCTTCTAATCCTTGTCGCATTTTTCACAATTCCACAATTTCTCCCTCCATTTCAATTCATCCGCAACACCCCGCATTTATTGCTCACCCTACAATCACTCAATCGCTCTCCAGTATCATTCTACAGCAGAGCGTTCATTGCTGTGCTCTAACATCTCCGTTTAAAATCCAGTTGACTCTCACTCCATATTTCCATGTTTTACTTCTTATTAACCACATTCGCTTCGCTATCGCGTCCCATCAGCGTGGCATTATGATATTCTCAAGGTCATCGCCGTCCCCACATTCAGGAGCCATAGTTCCCCATCATAATTTAATAAATATACAGCACGAACCCATTCTAAAATGATTTAAACAAGATAGTTTGCATCAAGTCCTCATAGTAATGACACCGCATGGCCTCTATTTACATGTCTTCGACTCATGCAACAGTGCAAGAACATGCATTTGAAATAATTTGTCCAATGCTCAACCTTTATTAGGACGTAGAAGCAGATTTTAAAGTCAAAACTTCTTGTTTATTTCTAAAACACAGGTCTCTGGCTCGAGAAGGCAGTTACTAATACTGCAGCCAGTGCCTACATCACCTCACTTTCTTCCTGACAAGCACGTGGTGCGAGTCTAGCCTCATGAAAAACATATTAAGTTGCTTCTGATTCACCAATCCTATCACCTACTTATGCCACAACGTGAATTCAACAGCTTTGCTATGTTTGAAGGCCAACATCAACAACTAGGGAGGGTTTTCACTGCTCTGCTAGCAAGGCAGCGAGGGGCCAGTGGGCTTAAGTTACATAGGGCGCAGATACAAAGGACTGCAGACACACTAGCAGATGTGATCAAAAAGCACCTCCATCTCATCTGGCCATTTCATTCAGCATGTCATTCAATCCCACGCATTTGTCCAGTAGTGGTACTAGCCATCCCATCCATTTAAAGGCACCGCGTACTGAAATGACAACATCGCGATATACCCAGTCATCCTACGGAGTAGAAGTTATTGCGAGCTTGCTCAAACAGTGTACAACCTCCTCTTCCCACACCTTCCTGACACACCTGTCCCTAAAAAGTGGTTGGAGGCATCTTGCCTTCTTTCCCTCAGCACAACCCTTCCACCTCACACCCACACACCAACCCACTCACCTACAAGTCACACACTCCCAAGGCCAAGTAGTAGCATTTCACTCTTCTAACAATTCACGACACACTTAGCAGCGGGATTCGAGCACCAAATTGGGACTGCACTTTAAAGCGCACTCATCACCTGTGCCAACAAAGTGCAACAAAACAGAATCAAAACATTTCCACACCTGCTGAAGCAAAATATGCCGCAGCTGTCACACAGTCACACCAACAGACTGTTGCCAGCAGCGCTTCAAACCGCAACCGCACATCCCCATCACCAGTTCCTACACGTATTGCAGTTCCTTCAGATCTCCCCATCCCCAAAGACGAAAGGAGACATCATACTCGGGTATTCAACATACCAGCGACACACTCCACGAAGGTACAACGACGAGGCAAGTGATTCGTCTCATCACCAAAACCCGTCATTCAACAAACCATCGAAGCATTGCATAGTCCACTGCGCCTTGTCAAACACAATCCTCCGCGCTCTCTTCGGCAAGGGTACTGCATCGTCAGTCTCCTCATCCCCCATGGCGTAAGATAATCCCCTATGGGATGGACAAATGTGCCAACCATCGCGCGTGTCCATGACCAGTGGAGATAATGCTGACCAAAAAGCGATAAGTCAAACTCCTCCCAACGATGCAGCACATCGAAAACTACAGCTATAGAATTAAGCCTTGTTACGGCTACAAGCCTGAAATCTGCCGCCACATCGCAGGCGTGCCAAGACAAACACAACCACTTGTTTCAGGCAACGCAAGTACACTCAATACCATCAAATGCCAAACGACCGTTAACACGCGCCTCTTTGGGCAAGTTATCCATGCGTAGAAACGCGTCCACAGCTTGCATCTTAAGCCTCAAACATTAGACAGGCGATTATCGAACGAGGCAGTGAATCGTACAGAGGATCGTACCCACATATCAAAGCCTCATAACATACCTACACTTCCAATAACTCCACATCTGCTCCACCTCGGCTCCAGCTCATATCACAGTGACAAAAGCGACTACATCTGAACATCTCAGATTGATTGAAGAAGACAATAGCATCTGATTTAACTTACGCATCACGCTTGCCAAGTTACAGGGTCACTCTCGTTTCGCTTCCGCATGGCACTCACACACCGCACTCAGCACATCATAAGTCCTCCAAGCACAAAAACGCACTGCTTATGCACTGCGCGAATGAATAGTCCACAGTGAGCAAGAAACCTTGCAGCAGCATCAATAGGTCGAATAATCGCAACACCTCAGCTGGCCATGACGACGACGACGACGACGACGACGGCGATGAGTTCAAAGGCGCTCAATGCAGTCTCAGTAGCTTCCCACGGCTCGGCTTCTACATCCACATTCCCCTTGCCACTTCTACCGTAAACAACGATAGACACCGTTGGCGGCCTGGTGAGTCTGTGATGGTATTGAAAAGCATCCCATAAACAGCATTTAAGGCGATGGTGGCGCAGAAGCCAGCGTCAGTCAGTAAGACTGCTCACAATCATCATCCACCATCCCTAAGAGGCTGACAATATCAAAGAAAAACACTCTGCTCACAAGTCCCATGCGCAATTCGCGAAAAAAAACACTCGCTTTGCTTTACGTCTGCAAGGACTTCAGTACCAAGTAAAACCAAATGCTTGGTAGATTTTCCACACTCTAACAACAAATGAGATCCCACTCGCCATGAAACCCTCCTTCATCGAGCAACTCACCACACAACAAGCCACCGGGACGACTTCAATTAATCCCTCCCACTATTATTAAGCACAACGAACAAATGTGAGTGTTGTCTATGGACAATAAAAGCTTCTCCAACTTTTCTTCTTCCTTAATCTCACCCAAAGAAACTTTGCAAATGCAGGCTTACATTTCGATATCTGTACGTACGTGCACATGACTACCAGGTGGTACGTCCTATGCATTAGAAAATGATGACCTGCAAAATAGTATGAAAATACAGCTCCCTACGAAATGGAAGAAAAATAAATAAATAAATAAATAAATAAATAAATAAATAAATAAATAAATAAATGGCAAGGTAAAGAACATACACCTCGAATCGCAAAGGCAAACAAACATTAATTCACCATAAGGGCTTGGACTAGATCTAATAAAAAGCTTGCATTAAGTCTTGTTACTTTCTCTAGTCCAACATTGAAACAAGCACCACCACAACTCACCACCCTTCCCAAACGAAACAGAAAGCTGTCCCCTCATGGCAACTCCAACCTCGCACTCGTCTCGCCACTTTAGCTTGCGTCCATGTACTTACTTATCCTCTGTTGGTACCAAGCACAACGATATTGCCCACGACATAATCCACATCACAGGGCCAAGGAGACGTCTCACCAGGTGACTCGATAATCTCGCACCGTCTGCCATTCCACAAATCTTCCCAATGTCCATCCGTCACCACTGCAAGCTCGTAGTACTTAAAAAGGAGAAAAAAAGAGAAGATGGGGAGTGAATCTCAACACAACGCAAAGCTAAGACACGCAAACGTAAGTAACAAAAATGTCCCAAAAAGCAAACATTTTGGACGCCTACAAGGTGCGGCTCACATATCAATGCAAACACTTCTAAGCAAACATTTCCAGGTCTCCAAGTGACCATTCCTTTGGCTCTGGATCTACCTCAAGCAATAACTCAAATCAAACCTGAGGCTAGCTACGACCCAATTACTACATAACTAATAACATTCCGCAAAGACACTATCAACATAGAACCAGGATCACAAGGTTAACAAGCAATCGAGGCGCCAAGTGTCCCACGCCCTCGATTTCTGTTCTACCAACACAAACATCATAGCAGTGAAACGAACTCACATTTCTCCAAGCGTTGAGCATAGAAGGACCTTCCAGCAACTAGTAAAATGCGTAAAGCAGAAGCAGTCTAGATACACATTGAGTGCTGCTAGGTGACATCTCCGTTCCTAGAATAAGATGCTTCAATAGAGACATGCATTCCCGCACACGTGAACATTATAAACACCGCTCGTACCAAGAACAGCCAAGTGTTAAATATGACCTTCCAAACTTTGTGCAAACAAAGCCCCTCAAGCAAAAAAACGAACACAACGCTAGCTACCCAAAAACTCGTACAGGACAAAATTTAAACCAGCCGCGCCAGACGAGGTGGGCAAAACGACCAGTGCGGTTAGGCTTTGCCCTGACAAACTACTAAAAGCCTATATATTTGTTTATTTACACATCTACACATTCTTGTTATTTCGCATAAATATTAACCAAGTATTTGTGTAGAGCAGCGTGCCTTCAAAAGAAATTAGGAGGACGAATGATTACAAAAACGCAATAAAATTGTAAGATAATTACGGGTATGTTAGCTAAGGCCTAGAATTAAATATTTCTGCAAAAGCTAATCAGAATATTCAGTTGCAACTCCGAATTACGGGGTAATAAAATGTATAAACATGTGAAAATAACATGTACAAAACTGCAGTACTTTGATTGCTCAAACTGTCGGTTACGGTCACTTGGGTAGCCATATAGTAATAACGGATTGGTCGAGCTCCAGGCCATGCCAACAGCTCCCAAGCCCTTTGTTTCCAGAATATATACTCTGTACTAGTACTATGCAAGATTATAAACGGAAGGTGTAACACTTGTAGCGTCCCGAGACTCCCTTTAAGGTAAAAGAAGGCATGGCACTGGGGCAGAATATATATATATTCTGGAAACAGAAGGCTTGGGGGCTGTTGGCACAGCCCAAAGGCCGGCCAACCGGCTAGTACAATGGGGCCACCCAAGTGACCGAAACCGGCAGTTCGAACAAACGAAGTATTGCAACACTACCGAAACAACCAATTTAAATGTAAAATAAGTGTATATATTTGTAAAAAACCTAAAATGTAAAAAAACCACCAAGAATGAATAGCATGCAAACAAGCAATTTAACAGACCAACAGTCTAAAACGTTGCAATTCATATCAGTAGAGTGATAGGCGAATGTATGTGCTCCTATTGCAAAGAAAATTTCGCTAATATACTAGAAAAAAGCACTCGCAAATTAAGCCAAAAATATGCACCCATTATCAAAAGTGAACAACATAAAAACAGATGATTCAATAGACACTCCGTCTAAAACGTTGCAACTCATATCAAAGGATTGATATGCGAAAGTACGTGCTGGCTGTGCACAGAAATCGCCATTAAACACACTGGAGACAAACATTCATGAAGTAAGCCAAAACTACGCAACCATACATATACTAGCAGCACACTTCCCGCCTCCCCTTCCTTCACCCACTCAAAGCCTCCCCCTCTACATGTCGCACACGCGCCCCACTCCCACCTCCACATCCTTCTACTCACTCTTGCGTATCAAATCACTCCACTCACCCACCCACCCACCTACATGCCTACCACTACCGCATTAAGGCACACCAACACATTACTGGCACCCATTCAGTCAGTCAGTCAGTCCATCAACACATCCAGTGGTCAACAATCCGCCTTGTGGTGGCCCTCAACAGGGCCGTTATCACGTTCATGGTTGCACACCCACGCCCACATCCACATCCACACCCTGTGGAGAGAGGCACAGCCTCCACCTACTCCTTGCTGCTGCCCACCGGCTTCTCCGTCTTCTTCGGCAGCAGCACCGCCTGGATGTTGGGCAGCACACCACCCTGTGCGATGGTCACACCGCCCAACAACTTGTTCAACTCTTCGTCGTTGCGAATCGCCAACTGCAGGTGACGTGGTATGATACGCGTCTTCTTGTTGTCGCGCGCCGCGTTACCCGCCAACTCCAGCACCTCGGCAGCCAGGTACTCGAGCACAGCAGCCAAGTAGACCGGTGCTCCAGCACCCACACGCTCCGCGTAATTGCCACGACGCAGCAGTCGGTGCACTCGGCCCACTGGGAACTGCAAACCTGCCCGCGCCGACCTCGTCTTCGCTTTGGCTCGTGACTTGCCTCCTTTGCCTCTCCCGCTCATTCCACCTCTTCTTCTTTCCAACCGATTGAAACGTGAATCTATCGCCCCGTTCACCCACTACCTCCCCGCTATACCCACCGCTTGTCACACTGAGGCACATTTCTTACTGGCTGCACAACACACCCTACCACCTCACGCACCCCATTGGCTCTCCACCGCCAACGCCTCCTGCCATTGGCTACACCACTCATCACTCTCCATCCCACCGACAACTGCATCTGCTGTGACCGCATCTCGCGTAGCCGAAGTCATGCCACATTTGTCTCGCATTTAAGCCAACACGAACTAATTTCACCTCAACAGAGCTGCGCATTGTAGATACCGTTTATGCCGAAGCATCAAATCCAACAATTCTGTACTGCTCCACGCTCCTCTACCCACTCATCTCTCCACGAGTACACCAGCAACCTCTCCATCTTGCCATTCGACCTCTATCTCTCTATCCACCTGGTAGTTGATGGATCGGTAGCTGCTGCATATACTCGCATATTGTTTACGCTTTACTTCTTGCCACTACAATCGCCACCACCATCATCATCATCATCATCACATTTGTTGGAGCATGTGCAGTAACTATTTGCTCTTATGCTGTTCCACCACTCTAGATCATTAATGACCACCTACTTATCAATGCTGGCATTTATATAGTTACGGTTGTGTGCAGTTGTGAGTGTTGACATAATGCACATTTCTCTCCTCCATCTACTAAAACAAATATGCACTTATTTATTTAACTTTGTGCCAGCATGTGGATGGTGGTCAATGCAGGCCTACCCTAACCTCGCTAAAAGTGACATTTTTGCAAGTAAGGTACTGATAGTGTGTGTAGAATGGATGTAAATAGGAGGGAAGTTTCAGTGTTTGAGTGGATGAAAGCGAAGTGTTGATTTGCCGATACAAGAGCAGCATAGACGCACGGATGGCTGTCGCCACATCATCCTTCGTCCCTGTCTGCCTGTCTGTCCATTCTCGGGCCAATGAGAAGACGCCTGATGCAGTTGCGCATGTTGTGATTGGCTGACAACGCGAGCGTTAGGTCGTGCGAGGCGAACTTTGTCAGTGATGATGTGGGAGGAATGTGCATAAATAGGTGTGGAGGCGGAGGTGGTGCTGGCGTGATCGGTGTTGCGTTTCGTTCACTGACGAGGAGGTAGTGGTGGTTGTTATGGCCCCCAAAGTAGTGTCAGGCAAAGCCGCGAAGAAGGCGTCGAAGGTGAAGGTGCCGAAGACGGACAAGGCGAAGAAGAGGAGGAGGAAGGAGAGCTACGCCATCTACATCTACAAGGTGTTGCGTCAGGTGCATCCGGACACAGGCATCTCGTCGAAGGCGATGTCGATAATGAACTCCTTCGTGAACGACATCTTCGAGCGCATTGCCGCCGAGTCGAGCCGGTTGGCGCATTACAACAAGAAGTCGACGATCACGAGCAGGGAGATTCAGACTGCTGTGCGTCTGCTGCTGCCGGGTGAGTTGGCCAAGCACGCGGTGTCGGAGGGCACCAAGGCTGTGACCAAGTACACCGGGTCCAAGTAGATGATGACGGTGATGAGACGAGTGTGTGGAGTGCTGCTGCTGGCTCTGCTCCACTGCGGCGCAGTCCACTCAGCCCTGTCCAGAGAGTGAGTGAGTGAGTGAACGCATCCCACGGCCCTGTTGAGGGCCACTACTACCATCGCCACATTCGCTCTTGGTTGTGGTTGTTGTGGCGGGAATATACACTTGTACTACCACTTTCTCCCCTTCTCCTGCCTCGTCGTCTACGTGGTCGTGCTGCTCTGGGGGTGCTGGCGCTGGTGTTGGTGTTGATGTTGATGTTGGCAGTGCTCATGTCTGTGTAGGAGTAGGTGTAGGTGAGGGTAGGGTAGGGTAGGGTCGGAGGACGGGAATGGGATGTGGTAAGTAGCATAGTAAGGTGTGTGAAGAAGAGGGAATGGGAGGGTGGAGGGACGGAGGTGGACTCGGTGCTGCATTGCGTAAGTGATCTGCAGCGCTCTCGAAAGAGGGCTCCGAGGAGACGGTGCGGTTGTCTCACGAACACCACCTCGCAACTGCCATCTCATGCTCAGTCAACTGAGTAGAAGCTGCCGATGGGCTAATAGATAACAATGACTCTCTTGCTTAGGGTTCTAGTTAGTGTTAATTTTTTTTTGAAGATGCGTACTCCTACACATCTTGCCTTTTTACATACGACTGCTGGTTTGGATTTCCACCGTCTTCCCTTTTCTTGAGCACTGAATGCTCAGCCTTCCTATTGACACACTTTCTGCCCATCCATACACGTGTAGCCTGCACCCAGTGTGTGGTATACCCCTCACTCCCCAACTACTGCCCTTTTAGACTTGCATCCTTCACCAATGATACATGTTAAGACTAACACAATCCACATTTCGTCGCAAGTGGCCCTAAATAGGGCCGTTGGAGCGTTCATATCAGCCACAATCCCCTAACACGTAGGCATAGCGACGACTTCACAACTTAGCCGCCGAGGCCATCCACAATTATCGCCATGGCAACCAAGATTTTCACACACAAAAGCAACGAACGAGGAGGAGAAGGAAGAAAATCGAAATTGGGTGCCGTGATATTCAACATTTGCTAAGCGAGAAGGTACAAACATGGCTATCATGCACTCAAACAATGAAACTCTCTGGAGTTAATTTTAAGTCTTACATAAGTAGAGAAATTCTTGTCTCTGTCGACTGACCATTTTTCAATTTTTTACGTGAATACTTCAAGGAGATCACTGATATCATATGTTTAAAATATAATACGATCTTTTACCTGGAGTTCAGCGGACCTAGTATTTTATATGATTTTTCCTCATTCTAGCTGGAAATAGCAAAGACTAATTAAAATGTGTCTGTTTATACTGTCTGAGGATTGATTTTTAATTCGATGTTTTTGGTATCTGTATTTGTGGACAAACAGTAAGCTCGATGTGGGATGCAAAAGGCACTTTGTTCTATGTACCAATGCGCATTGGCGCATAATTCTTGGTTTACTGTGCAGATGCGATCGAGAGGCATAGGCAACTTATGAACAGGCATACTTCACTTACTCGGTCCGAATCTTATGAACGAATCTATGTAAGTGAGTTACTCAATCAGATTCTGTAGCGTAATCTTGTATCAAAACCTGAGTTTTTAAAGTTTTGTATAACTTATCCTTCACCTGTTCATTTCTTATAACTACTAGTTTGTGCAGTAGTTTATATTGAATTTATATTTTGAACGAACAGAGTGCCTACAGCTTATGTGAGTGCGTAAAATCTGCATTGAAAAATTACGTTTCGACTTAACTTGGCAGTATTTGCAAAATGCCATGCGCTGAACGCTAAAAACACCATTTATTAAGTTTGTTTTAACTAATTGGATCAAGGCGTTGATAGGCTAGTGAATGCAGATGTCGTATATCGCTGTTTATATAGTTTGCACCGTCTGCGTGGTGTCCATCAACGGAGCTATTTGCGCAATGTCTGGTCGCGGCAAGGGTGGAAAGGGGCTTGGCAAAGGTGGCGCGAAGCGGCATAGGAAGGTTTTGCGTGACAATATTCAGGGTATCACAAAGCCTGCCATTCGACGCCTGGCACGTCGTGGTGGCGTGAAGCGCATCTCTGGGCTCATCTACGAAGAGACCCGGGGTGTGCTCAAGGTGTTCCTGGAGAACGTAATTCGTGATGCTGTGACGTACACTGAGCACGCGAAGCGCAAGACCGTCACCGCAATGGACGTGGTGTATGCCCTCAAGCGTCAGGGCCGTACTCTGTACGGCTTCGGCGGCTAAGTTGTGAAGTCGTCGCTATGCCTACGTGTTAGGGGATTGTGGCTGATATGAACGCTCCAACGGCCCTATTTAGGGCCACTTGCGACGAAATGTGGATTGTGTTAGTCTTAACATGTATCATTGGTGAAGGATGCAAGTCTAAAAGGGCAGTAGTTGGGGAGTGAGGGGTATACCACACACTGGGTGCAGGCTACACGTGTATGGATGGGCAGAAAGTGTGTCAATAGGAAGGCTGAGCATTCAGTGCTCAAGAAAAGGGAAGACGGTGGAAATCCAAACCAGCAGTCGTATGTAAAAAGGCAAGATGTGTAGGAGTACGCATCTTCAAAAAAAAATTAACACTAACTAGAACCCTAAGCAAGAGAGTCATTGTTATCTATTAGCCCATCGGCAGCTTCTACTCAGTTGACTGAGCATGAGATGGCAGTTGCGAGGTGGTGTTCGTGAGACAACCGCACCGTCTCCTCGGAGCCCTCTTTCGAGAGCGCTGCAGATCACTTACGCAATGCAGCACCGAGTCCACCTCCGTCCCTCCACCGTCCCATTCCCTCTTCTTCACACACCTTACTATGCTACTTACCACATCCCATTCCCGTCCTCCGACCCTACCCTACCCTACCCTCACCTACACCTACTCCTACACAGACATGAGCACTGCCAACATCAACATCAACACCAACACCAGCGCCAGCACCCCCAGAGCAGCACGACCACGTAGACGACGAGGCAGGAGAAGGGGAGAAAGTGGTAGTACAAGTGCATATTCCCGCCACAACAACCACAACCAAGAGCGAATGTGGCGATGGTAGTAGTGGCCCTCAACAGGGCCGTGGGATGCGTTCACTCACTCACTCACTCTCTGGACAGGGCTGAGTGGACTGCGCCGCAGTGGAGCAGAGCCAGCAGCAGCACTCCACACACTCGTCTCATCACCGTCATCATCTACTTGGACCCGGTGTACTTGGTCACAGCCTTGGTGCCCTCCGACACCGCGTGCTTGGCCAACTCACCCGGCAGCAGCAGACGCACAGCAGTCTGAATCTCCCTGCTCGTGATCGTCGACTTCTTGTTGTAATGCGCCAACCGGCTCGACTCGGCGGCAATGCGCTCGAAGATGTCGTTCACGAAGGAGTTCATTATCGACATCGCCTTCGACGAGATGCCTGTGTCCGGATGCACCTGACGCAACACCTTGTAGATGTAGATGGCGTAGCTCTCCTTCCTCCTCCTCTTCTTCGCCTTGTCCGTCTTCGGCACCTTCACCTTCGACGCCTTCTTCGCGGCTTTGCCTGACACTACTTTGGGGGCCATAACAACCACCACTACCTCCTCGTCAGTGAACGAAACGCAACACCGATCACGCCAGCACCACCTCCGCCTCCACACCTATTTATGCACATTCCTCCCACATCATCACTGACAAAGTTCGCCTCGCACGACCTAACGCTCGCGTTGTCAGCCAATCACAACATGCGCAACTGCATCAGGCGTCTTCTCATTGGCCCGAGAATGGACAGACAGGCAGACAGGGACGAAGGATGATGTGGCGACAGCCATCCGTGCGTCTATGCTGCTCTTGTATCGGCAAATCAACACTTCGCTTTCATCCACTCAAACACTGAAACTTCCCTCCTATTTACATCCATTCTACACACACTATCAGTACCTTACTTGCAAAAATGTCACTTTTAGCGAGGTTAGGGTAGGCCTGCATTGACCACCATCCACATGCTGGCACAAAGTTAAATAAATAAGTGCATATTTGTTTTAGTAGATGGAGGAGAGAAATGTGCATTATGTCAACACTCACAACTGCACACAACCGTAACTATATAAATGCCAGCATTGATAAGTAGGTGGTCATTAATGATCTAGAGTGGTGGAACAGCATAAGAGCAAATAGTTACTGCACATGCTCCAACAAATGTGATGATGATGATGATGATGGTGGTGGCGATTGTAGTGGCAAGAAGTAAAGCGTAAACAATATGCGAGTATATGCAGCAGCTACCGATCCATCAACTACCAGGTGGATAGAGAGATAGAGGTCGAATGGCAAGATGGAGAGGTTGCTGGTGTACTCGTGGAGAGATGAGTGGGTAGAGGAGCGTGGAGCAGTACAGAATTGTTGGATTTGATGCTTCGGCATAAACGGTATCTACAATGCGCAGCTCTGTTGAGGTGAAATTAGTTCGTGTTGGCTTAAATGCGAGACAAATGTGGCATGACTTCGGCTACGCGAGATGCGGTCACAGCAGATGCAGTTGTCGGTGGGATGGAGAGTGATGAGTGGTGTAGCCAATGGCAGGAGGCGTTGGCGGTGGAGAGCCAATGGGGTGCGTGAGGTGGTAGGGTGTGTTGTGCAGCCAGTAAGAAATGTGCCTCAGTGTGACAAGCGGTGGGTATAGCGGGGAGGTAGTGGGTGAACGGGGCGATAGATTCACGTTTCAATCGGTTGGAAAGAAGAAGAGGTGGAATGAGCGGGAGAGGCAAAGGAGGCAAGTCACGAGCCAAAGCGAAGACGAGGTCGGCGCGGGCAGGTTTGCAGTTCCCAGTGGGCCGAGTGCACCGACTGCTGCGTCGTGGCAATTACGCGGAGCGTGTGGGTGCTGGAGCACCGGTCTACTTGGCTGCTGTGCTCGAGTACCTGGCTGCCGAGGTGCTGGAGTTGGCGGGTAACGCGGCGCGCGACAACAAGAAGACGCGTATCATACCACGTCACCTGCAGTTGGCGATTCGCAACGACGAAGAGTTGAACAAGTTGTTGGGCGGTGTGACCATCGCACAGGGTGGTGTGCTGCCCAACATCCAGGCGGTGCTGCTGCCGAAGAAGACGGAGAAGCCGGTGGGCAGCAGCAAGGAGTAGGTGGAGGCTGTGCCTCTCTCCACAGGGTGTGGATGTGGATGTGGGCGTGGGTGTGCAACCATGAACGTGATAACGGCCCTGTTGAGGGCCACCACAAGGCGGATTGTTGACCACTGGATGTGTTGATGGACTGACTGACTGACTGAATGGGTGCCAGTAATGTGTTGGTGTGCCTTAATGCGGTAGTGGTAGGCATGTAGGTGGGTGGGTGGGTGAGTGGAGTGATTTGATACGCAAGAGTGAGTAGAAGGATGTGGAGGTGGGAGTGGGGCGCGTGTGCGACATGTAGAGGGGGAGGCTTTGAGTGGGTGAAGGAAGGGGAGGCGGGAAGTGTGCTGCTAGTATATGTATGGTTGCGTAGTTTTGGCTTACTTCATGAATGTTTGTCTCCAGTGTGTTTAATGGCGATTTCTGTGCACAGCCAGCACGTACTTTCGCATATCAATCCTTTGATATGAGTTGCAACGTTTTAGACGGAGTGTCTATTGAATCATCTGTTTTTATGTTGTTCACTTTTGATAATGGGTGCATATTTTTGGCTTAATTTGCGAGTGCTTTTTTCTAGTATATTAGCGAAATTTTCTTTGCAATAGGAGCACATACATTCGCCTATCACTCTACTGATATGAATTGCAACGTTTTAGACTGTTGGTCTGTTAAATTGCTTGTTTGCATGCTATTCATTCTTGGTGGTTTTTTTACATTTTAGGTTTTTTACAAATATATACACTTATTTTACATTTAAATTGGTTGTTTCGGTAGTGTTGCAATACTTCGTTTGTTCGAACTGCCGGTTTCGGTCACTTGGGTGGCCCCATTGTACTAGCCGGTTGGCCGGCCTTTGGGCTGTGCCAACAGCCCCCAAGCCTTCTGTTTCCAGAATATATATATATTCTGCCCCAGTGCCATGCCTTCTTTTACCTTAAAGGGAGTCTCGGGACGCTACAAGTGTTACACCTTCCGTTTATAATCTTGCATAGTACTAGTACAGAGTATATATTCTGGAAACAAAGGGCTTGGGAGCTGTTGGCATGGCCTGGAGCTCGACCAATCCGTTATTACTATATGGCTACCCAAGTGACCGTAACCGACAGTTTGAGCAATCAAAGTACTGCAGTTTTGTACATGTTATTTTCACATGTTTATACATTTTATTACCCCGTAATTCGGAGTTGCAACTGAATATTCTGATTAGCTTTTGCAGAAATATTTAATTCTAGGCCTTAGCTAACATACCCGTAATTATCTTACAATTTTATTGCGTTTTTGTAATCATTCGTCCTCCTAATTTCTTTTGAAGGCACGCTGCTCTACACAAATACTTGGTTAATATTTATGCGAAATAACAAGAATGTGTAGATGTGTAAATAAACAAATATATAGGCTTTTAGTAGTTTGTCAGGGCAAAGCCTAACCGCACTGGTCGTTTTGCCCACCTCGTCTGGCGCGGCTGGTTTAAATTTTGTCCTGTACGAGTTTTTGGGTAGCTAGCGTTGTGTTCGTTTTTTTGCTTGAGGGGCTTTGTTTGCACAAAGTTTGGAAGGTCATATTTAACACTTGGCTGTTCTTGGTACGAGCGGTGTTTATAATGTTCACGTGTGCGGGAATGCATGTCTCTATTGAAGCATCTTATTCTAGGAACGGAGATGTCACCTAGCAGCACTCAATGTGTATCTAGACTGCTTCTGCTTTACGCATTTTACTAGTTGCTGGAAGGTCCTTCTATGCTCAACGCTTGGAGAAATGTGAGTTCGTTTCACTGCTATGATGTTTGTGTTGGTAGAACAGAAATCGAGGGCGTGGGACACTTGGCGCCTCGATTGCTTGTTAACCTTGTGATCCTGGTTCTATGTTGATAGTGTCTTTGCGGAATGTTATTAGTTATGTAGTAATTGGGTCGTAGCTAGCCTCAGGTTTGATTTGAGTTATTGCTTGAGGTAGATCCAGAGCCAAAGGAATGGTCACTTGGAGACCTGGAAATGTTTGCTTAGAAGTGTTTGCATTGATATGTGAGCCGCACCTTGTAGGCGTCCAAAATGTTTGCTTTTTGGGACATTTTTGTTACTTACGTTTGCGTGTCTTAGCTTTGCGTTGTGTTGAGATTCACTCCCCATCTTCTCTTTTTTTCTCCTTTTTAAGTACTACGAGCTTGCAGTGGTGACGGATGGACATTGGGAAGATTTGTGGAATGGCAGACGGTGCGAGATTATCGAGTCACCTGGTGAGACGTCTCCTTGGCCCTGTGATGTGGATTATGTCGTGGGCAATATCGTTGTGCTTGGTACCAACAGAGGATAAGTAAGTACATGGACGCAAGCTAAAGTGGCGAGACGAGTGCGAGGTTGGAGTTGCCATGAGGGGACAGCTTTCTGTTTCGTTTGGGAAGGGTGGTGAGTTGTGGTGGTGCTTGTTTCAATGTTGGACTAGAGAAAGTAACAAGACTTAATGCAAGCTTTTTATTAGATCTAGTCCAAGCCCTTATGGTGAATTAATGTTTGTTTGCCTTTGCGATTCGAGGTGTATGTTCTTTACCTTGCCATTTATTTATTTATTTATTTATTTATTTATTTATTTATTTATTTATTTATTTATTTTTCTTCCATTTCGTAGGGAGCTGTATTTTCATACTATTTTGCAGGTCATCATTTTCTAATGCATAGGACGTACCACCTGGTAGTCATGTGCACGTACGTACAGATATCGAAATGTAAGCCTGCATTTGCAAAGTTTCTTTGGGTGAGATTAAGGAAGAAGAAAAGTTGGAGAAGCTTTTATTGTCCATAGACAACACTCACATTTGTTCGTTGTGCTTAATAATAGTGGGAGGGATTAATTGAAGTCGTCCCGGTGGCTTGTTGTGTGGTGAGTTGCTCGATGAAGGAGGGTTTCATGGCGAGTGGGATCTCATTTGTTGTTAGAGTGTGGAAAATCTACCAAGCATTTGGTTTTACTTGGTACTGAAGTCCTTGCAGACGTAAAGCAAAGCGAGTGTTTTTTTTCGCGAATTGCGCATGGGACTTGTGAGCAGAGTGTTTTTCTTTGATATTGTCAGCCTCTTAGGGATGGTGGATGATGATTGTGAGCAGTCTTACTGACTGACGCTGGCTTCTGCGCCACCATCGCCTTAAATGCTGTTTATGGGATGCTTTTCAATACCATCACAGACTCACCAGGCCGCCAACGGTGTCTATCGTTGTTTACGGTAGAAGTGGCAAGGGGAATGTGGATGTAGAAGCCGAGCCGTGGGAAGCTACTGAGACTGCATTGAGCGCCTTTGAACTCATCGCCGTCGTCGTCGTCGTCGTCATGGCCAGCTGAGGTGTTGCGATTATTCGACCTATTGATGCTGCTGCAAGGTTTCTTGCTCACTGTGGACTATTCATTCGCGCAGTGCATAAGCAGTGCGTTTTTGTGCTTGGAGGACTTATGATGTGCTGAGTGCGGTGTGTGAGTGCCATGCGGAAGCGAAACGAGAGTGACCCTGTAACTTGGCAAGCGTGATGCGTAAGTTAAATCAGATGCTATTGTCTTCTTCAATCAATCTGAGATGTTCAGATGTAGTCGCTTTTGTCACTGTGATATGAGCTGGAGCCGAGGTGGAGCAGATGTGGAGTTATTGGAAGTGTAGGTATGTTATGAGGCTTTGATATGTGGGTACGATCCTCTGTACGATTCACTGCCTCGTTCGATAATCGCCTGTCTAATGTTTGAGGCTTAAGATGCAAGCTGTGGACGCGTTTCTACGCATGGATAACTTGCCCAAAGAGGCGCGTGTTAACGGTCGTTTGGCATTTGATGGTATTGAGTGTACTTGCGTTGCCTGAAACAAGTGGTTGTGTTTGTCTTGGCACGCCTGCGATGTGGCGGCAGATTTCAGGCTTGTAGCCGTAACAAGGCTTAATTCTATAGCTGTAGTTTTCGATGTGCTGCATCGTTGGGAGGAGTTTGACTTATCGCTTTTTGGTCAGCATTATCTCCACTGGTCATGGACACGCGCGATGGTTGGCACATTTGTCCATCCCATAGGGGATTATCTTACGCCATGGGGGATGAGGAGACTGACGATGCAGTACCCTTGCCGAAGAGAGCGCGGAGGATTGTGTTTGACAAGGCGCAGTGGACTATGCAATGCTTCGATGGTTTGTTGAATGACGGGTTTTGGTGATGAGACGAATCACTTGCCTCGTCGTTGTACCTTCGTGGAGTGTGTCGCTGGTATGTTGAATACCCGAGTATGATGTCTCCTTTCGTCTTTGGGGATGGGGAGATCTGAAGGAACTGCAATACGTGTGTAGGAACTGGTGATGGGGATGTGCGGTTGCGGTTTGAAGCGCTGCTGGCAACAGTCTGTTGGTGTGACTGTGTGACAGCTGCGGCATATTTTGCTTCAGCAGGTGTGGAAATGTTTTGATTCTGTTTTGTTGCACTTTGTTGGCACAGGTGATGAGTGCGCTTTAAAGTGCAGTCCCAATTTGGTGCTCGAATCCCGCTGCTAAGTGTGTCGTGAATTGTTAGAAGAGTGAAATGCTACTACTTGGCCTTGGGAGTGTGTGACTTGTAGGTGAGTGGGTTGGTGTGTGGGTGTGAGGTGGAAGGGTTGTGCTGAGGGAAAGAAGGCAAGATGCCTCCAACCACTTTTTAGGGACAGGTGTGTCAGGAAGGTGTGGGAAGAGGAGGTTGTACACTGTTTGAGCAAGCTCGCAATAACTTCTACTCCGTAGGATGACTGGGTATATCGCGATGTTGTCATTTCAGTACGCGGTGCCTTTAAATGGATGGGATGGCTAGTACCACTACTGGACAAATGCGTGGGATTGAATGACATGCTGAATGAAATGGCCAGATGAGATGGAGGTGCTTTTTGATCACATCTGCTAGTGTGTCTGCAGTCCTTTGTATCTGCGCCCTATGTAACTTAAGCCCACTGGCCCCTCGCTGCCTTGCTAGCAGAGCAGTGAAAACCCTCCCTAGTTGTTGATGTTGGCCTTCAAACATAGCAAAGCTGTTGAATTCACGTTGTGGCATAAGTAGGTGATAGGATTGGTGAATCAGAAGCAACTTAATATGTTTTTCATGAGGCTAGACTCGCACCACGTGCTTGTCAGGAAGAAAGTGAGGTGATGTAGGCACTGGCTGCAGTATTAGTAACTGCCTTCTCGAGCCAGAGACCTGTGTTTTAGAAATAAACAAGAAGTTTTGACTTTAAAATCTGCTTCTACGTCCTAATAAAGGTTGAGCATTGGACAAATTATTTCAAATGCATGTTCTTGCACTGTTGCATGAGTCGAAGACATGTAAATAGAGGCCATGCGGTGTCATTACTATGAGGACTTGATGCAAACTATCTTGTTTAAATCATTTTAGAATGGGTTCGTGCTGTATATTTATTAAATTATGATGGGGAACTATGGCTCCTGAATGTGGGGACGGCGATGACCTTGAGAATATCATAATGCCACGCTGATGGGACGCGATAGCGAAGCGAATGTGGTTAATAAGAAGTAAAACATGGAAATATGGAGTGAGAGTCAACTGGATTTTAAACGGAGATGTTAGAGCACAGCAATGAACGCTCTGCTGTAGAATGATACTGGAGAGCGATTGAGTGATTGTAGGGTGAGCAATAAATGCGAGGTGTTGCGAATACATTGAAATGGAGGGAGAAATTGTGGAATTGTGAAAAATGCGACAAGGATTAGAAGAATTATGCTGTGGGTATGATTGAAGATAACAGCAAACGTCTGCTATAGACTAGTTGACAGAGGAAATGGAGTGGCTACCAAAATGTAAGAAAAGTGAATATTTGCAAAAATGTTGTTGACATAAATATGGCATTACGGGAAAAAGGGGAACGACGAAGCGTTTATTGTCATAGGTGCTCTGGCAGGCTTGGAAAGAGGAGGGCGGGTGGAGGAATGAAGAAGGGGCTTTCGTCCGCATAATCTCACATTCCAAAGACGGTGTCTATTTTCACTCTTCGGTAATCTGCGATTGTGATGCTATGTTGCTCACTTGACTCTTAGTTTGTGGTATGGCCACTTAGGGTGCTACATCGCCTCTGCGGAAAGCGGACAGGTTCCTGAGCCATGCCAGCAGCAGCATCAGATCCTTTCTCTTTGACGAGTGTAGGCATTCTGCCCATGAATTATGCCATCTTTTGCCTTCAGGGCAGTCCCCACATGAGCGCGACTGTAATGTTACCATGTCTATGAGACGGTTGAAATGATCAAAATACCCACAGTAATACTTTGTTTGTTCGAACTGCTGGTTTTGGACACTTGGATGGCTAGATTGTACTAGCGGGTTTGCCGGCCGCCGGGCCGTGCCGATGGCTCCCAAACCCTCTGTTTCCAGAACATATATTCTGCTTAAGTACCTTAATGGAAGTCTTGGGACGCTACATTGGTGGTAGCGGAAAGCGGACCCTACTTTGATGGATTTCTATCCTCACCTGTACCGCCTGTGGCAAACTTTAGCGGTGTGAGAGAAGTGCATGTGCTACGGATGGGAGGACCCCTCACATCCCATAACGGAATGGCTGGGATCGACGTCCATCTTCGGTACCTCCCTCGCCCTCGTGTTCTGCAAGGAAGCTACTGGCAACTGAAGCGACACTAGCCGTGAGCTCATGTCCAGTGGAACTGCCAAGAGGGACCAGCGACGTTGTGGTCATGTGTCCTACATAAGCTCTCGCTGCTGTTCTTGGGCAACTCGCCTCCCTTTGCTGAAATGTGCACCTACAGATGCAGAATGTGCAGGATGCCACTCATTAGTATCGTTTTACGCCTTGCACACTTGAATCGCGTGCATTCCGTTCCTGTGAGGCCCGACCGCCCCATTTGCTCAGGGTTCTACGATACCCTCGCGTTTCCCCCACGGCATCAAAAAAGCCTGAAACCAAAAGATGTGGCGCATGTGTGTCCATCCATTCAAAAACTTGGATTTATACCTCCATTATTTCATTGGGACACATTACCGTGAGAGAGGAGGATTAAGAAATATGCATTTGACGAAACGAGTGCTACACAGAATTGATGGCACTGCAAGAACTCATGCGTTCGAATCTCAGTGACTGGTATGGTTAGCTCATTTGTGCTTCTGCTAGCACTGATTACATTGCGATGGCTGACACGAGAGGTCGACCAAGGGGAGCGTCAAGGACGACGCTCGAAAGAAGAGAGGGGCTGTGTAATACTTTGTTTGTTCGGACTGCCAGTTTCGGTCATTTGGGTGGCCAGATTGTACTAGCCGGTTGGCCGGCCTCCGGACCGTGCCAACAGCCCTCAATCCCTCTGGTTCGTGAATATACATATTCTGCCTTAGCACTATGCCTTCTTTTGCCTTCAACGAAGTCTCGGGACGCTACATCTACGCCTTAGGTATGTCATGTACATTAGGCTAAGTGCCGATTTACTGCACGGTGGCGTTAGCTAATTTTGGTATTTTAAGTGTTTTTTGAATTTCTAACAATAGATGAGAGGTCATATTTTTGCATCCTTTCCCAACGTTTTTTTGTGGGGAAGAATGCGCTCGCCTAGTTAATTGGTCCACAACTAGTGGACAGTCAAACCATTTCAGGTGGAACCGAGGCAAATTCTAACGTCATTCTCTATCCCTAGAAAAGGCTTCTAGAGCACTGCTGAGCTAAAATGATCCCAAGTTTTGATTAATTTGTTGGGTGAAAATGAAGACCCATTAGCAAATGGGGTTTGTGTGACTTCCTCTCCTTTGCTCTAGTTGATAAGTAAGCTGTTGGGCTAAAACTAGTGTAAAGAGAGCAGTCAGGTATCATCAAGAAGTGTGGGGTGACTTGTTACGAAACAGTAGATGATGAGGTCTTCGAAAATGCTTCGGATTTTGGGGCACGCCTTTCACTCAGGTGACTACATTGCCCTAGCCGGTGGACTGGCCTTTGGGTCATACCAGCAGCTCGTTCTCTCTGCTTGCTGAATATGCATATTTTGCCCCAGGATTATGCTTTCTCTTGCCTTCAAGGAAGTCTCTGGACGCTGAAGGGATTAAGCCTATTAAGCCTTGTCGTTAATCACTCATTATGTGACAGATTGCAAGGATCTGCAGCACAGCATTGCGTTGTTTGAGGTTCGTGATTGGGCTAGCGAAGCAATATCCAGTCGAGTAGTGCTGTGTAGGCCATACATCCTGCACACATTTTCCTACTAATTTGAGAATTCAAGCTTTTAGGTGATCATAGGAAAGGAAGATGAATATGTAAACATATGGGTTACCAATTCAGCTTGGATGGCACTGACGCCCGCGAGAAGCAAAGGATGTCAAATGAGCAATCGTTTGTCGCCCAATCAACTAACACAACTATCTATTCTGATTTAAATAAATGAACTATGTCTTCTTGTGGGAAATTGTGTTTTCAATGCCTGCGTGTTAGCAGAAAGCACAAGAGTTTGCTTCACTAATAAATGCTGTAGCTGTGATTGCAGATGCTGAAATGAGGCGTGCCCAAATTTGCTTTCATTTACTGTATCATATCGTCGGCAAAGATTAGTACAAAGGACTGCCTTGAATGGGATGTGACGTTGTCAAACGATGAGCAATACGAGCTATGCCTGTGGTAGAATCAGGACAACAGTGTCTGGATTGAATGAGAGACGATATTTAAGAAGAATGGATCGGAGATGCTGATGTCACATCCTGTTTTGTACCTAAGCTTAGTTGTTTTGTAATTTGTTACATTGAAAGCACCACATGCCGTTAAAACATGAATGCATGGACTTTTGCAAGTTCGGCGATATTAATCTAGTGCAATTTGCACATTCTGTTTAATGAAACAAGCCTTTAAGCTTTGCAGCTTGCTCAGCTTTTTCAAGGTCATTAGCGGTAACAACTCCCTGCCTCGTCGGTAAGTGAATTGGATGCGTTGAAACACTAAAATGTCATGATTTTAGCAGTGGTGGGCCACATTTTTCAAAGACCTGTCCCAATCACTGAACACTGCATGGCGAAAATGACTTTTCGCGGAGGGAATTGTACAGGGATGCATCGCGTCTGATTGGAGCATACTCTGCTAAGCATGAGCGCCTTGACGACCAAATCGAAACCAGAATTCCACCTGTGGCATTGCTTCGCATGTGACTTGGGAAAGAATGAATAGCATTTTATGGTTTCCACTCGCGCCTTACGAGCACACTTTAACAGTGTCTATATGCTGGTAACTTCAACTTCGTTCCTTATTCCAAAGATTCAGCGCTCAGTGAAGTCGCCTTACATGATCCACTAGAATACTTACACCTGTGAGATACGTCTGGAACATAAGTCAAGTTACTTATCAGCCACAGGGTGATTATTAAAGGCCTTTGGGGCAAGGGAGGATAGGGATTTAACCGCGGGAGAGCTTACTCCGTTGAGCAAGGGGAAAGGTCTGAATGGTGTCAGGTTTAGACTAGTGATTTATATCAGTCCATGGGTACGACAATATCTACGTAAAACAGTGGCAAATTAGCTAATGGGCACTGCGCTCTATGCTTTCCCCGTATTGATCTGGAAGTGGTATCAATAAGACTCTGGCTGATGGCTTGCTGCGGTGCCATAGAAGGCGACGGCTGAAGGAAGAGTGTGTTATGTTGAAAAGTCAGATGCACAAGTGCCCAAGTGCGTCGTATTCTTTGACTCCAATTTGGAATTAATTAAGATTAGAGGTCGAATGTTAGGTTACTTTCGCTCCTGTTAATTGTAGTTTAATCGTATGACATCTAGTGTTTACAAGTGACGGCAGTGTAGTGCGAATGATTTTAATGCGAAGAATGCGGTAGCGTAAGCTCATAGCTGTGATGCGTTTTTAAGTTTCATCCACAAACATTCAACTTTACACTCAGTTGTTTCTTCCACTTGTGGTATTTATGGTGGTTCTCGTGTTATACAACAAAGTTAAGACCTGGCCTATTTTGACGAAGAAAGCGAAACTAGCGCAGTGTTTTTAGAGCTGCACGCCATATTTTTGCTCAGATTCAGATTTGGTTAGAATTGAGACACAGCAGCTTATTCTAATCAGGGATTGCTTGCGGTGGTTCTTGTGGGAACCTACAATATTGAGTCTTGGCCAGTGATTAAGGCGCCTGAATGGACACAGAAGATTGATAATGCAACTTGATAGGACTAGGAGGGTTGTGACAGTAGCAGCAATGAAAATGATGATGGCAGAGGAGTGGAAATGCATCTATTTGCTCAGCCATTGACTCGTTTGCATTTAAAATGCGCTTGATGAAGTAAGTTATAAGTTAGAGGCCTTTGCATTATAAGTCAAGGAAATGTGATAATTGTGGGTCTTTACCACACTCGTGTCGTGACAACTGTGGGTGATTAAACTTACAAATACTGGACTGCTGTCAGATACCGACCGTTCCATCTTATGATCAGCTTGAAGTACTACTACCCTCCCCTCGTTGCATTTACTGACGCGGGTGATGTATACAAGGTGGCTGTTGCTGTTCAGTTGTCCCTGCAGTTCGACCTGGTCACTATTCCGTTGCATCGGCCATTCGGATATTTATGCACTCACACTTGGAAACACTGTGCAGCATAGGTAAAATAACATTATTATATTGATTCTGATCCAGTTTTTGTATGTACATTTATTCGTGAGTGAGGGTCTCTTCTATTTTGCCGTTTGTAATATTTTCTTTGATAAACACTGTGAAATGCATTGGGTGTGGAGGAGATGCCTTTGAAATGGGTGTAGTGGTGAGCCTGGCCATGGTAAGCAAGCATTTTCACATTTCCCGTCACCTTGGCTCCATTGTTATCGTTTTATGATCCCTTCTTTTTGCAATTTCTGATCTAAAACTCCATGCAGGACTCAGAAGAAACCGCCGATTCGGTCTTTGAAGAAGTCTGTTTCCGCAGCTTGGATCCAATCGTCTTCCTCGTGTTCTACACCTTACAACATTACTGCATGGTTCGATAGAGGATTCCCCAAATCTTGTCATTCTTACCAGCTTCCGTGTGGTTAGCATCATGCAATGTCTCACCATCATTAGCTGCTTGGGTGGGTAGGTAAGCGAGTGAGTGTGAGGGGAGCAGCAGTTGACGAAATCCAGTGTTGGCGTCACACCATTGCATTTCCCAGGAGAAGCCATTTAAATGTGGATTGAGGAAGGGATGCGATGCATGCCGGCTTCTCTTTCCTTGCTATGAAAAAGTCCGGTCAATATAGAGGTAAATTGAGGGATCTTTTGATCACTTTCTTCACCCTTTGGTTCTACACCCCAAAATAGCTCCTACATCAGGAGAAAAACAAAAGTACCGTAGCACTCTCTGGTCAATGAATATCGCATGCCACAACCAACCTTGACCAGATTACCAATAACACCCCTTCACGAAAGATATCTTCACCTATGAAAGCGCTCTCCGATCCAGTCTGACAAAGCACTAGAATCCATTTCTCCCCTGCATCCACCAGACTGACTGCACCGGTACTAGCCTTCTAGAGATGCGCATTTCATACAGCGCAGGGAGCCAAAATCAAGGAGCGCAGCGCAGTCACATTGGTCACTTACAGCTATGCGCTTAGCATCCTCTCAAAAGGCGCTACAATCCAGTCTGACAGTCTTTGAATAGAACAAGTGCAAAAAGAGAGGATGTACAAACTCACTTAAGAGGCTTAGCAATGAAAGGCATGCTCCGTTGTCTTATGACGCCTGTTGGAATACAGCACTGAAGGTACAGCTGGACAAATTGGACTATCATCTTGGCTATGAAGGCGTTACGAATATCGGAATGGCGAGGGCATAGCATCTGCAGAAGTCGACAATCGCAAAGATAGCGAGGATCATGGTGTTGGTAAGATCGATCCATTTGCACCAAAGTTAACTTGCACAGCAACATTGGATTCTAAGTAACACGGTCTTATAACAGTAATGTGCACAAAAATGATGGAAGAGTGAAGAACATCAAGAATCGAAGCGCAAAGCTAAGGGCTCTGGCGTGGTTTACTCAGATTTGCAAGGTACTTTCAACGAAGAAAATAAAATCATTCGAGGATTGAAACGTTCAATGGTGACTAAGTTCCACGCAAACAAACGCACACATGCATACGAGATGTAAGCACAGCATTTGAAGCACGAATTACTGCTTGCCTTGAAAGTATGAGATCGTGTACCATTGCATAAAAATAAACAATAACGTGCCACAATTATACAGTGTTGTACTTTGAAGGAAATTTCAAAGTAGTAGGGAAGCAGATCAACCCCCCACTAAGAAATTAAATATTAGCAGATCCTGAGCGTGTAAATAGCTGCAGCATTCTCCAGACGAAGTTTGGCGTCGTTATAGCCTAAAGCAATAGCCACGTTACTGGGATCAGGATCAATGGAAATCTGCACGATACTGGTTTTCGAGTACATCCACGCTCCCGAAAGCGTTCAAATGAGATTAATTCCGTTGACCCTACCTTTCCTCCACCCTCTTTGCATGCACATGGTTGTGCATAGTTTTATCCACTTATTATAAGCACTTCAGCCTCATCATTTGATGAATCACTCAACTTCGTGAAAGCAGTCACTGAGAGCTGCTTTTGTGTTCGTCAGAGGTTGGATGGAAACATGAATGAATAGGGATGCCAGTCTATGACGTGATTGTTAGAAGGATAGCCGTTCCACCGATGAGAAGATTTTAGAGAAGTCGGTGTGTGTGGCATCATTGCTGTCGTTATCGGTGTAAGCCCACACGTAAATAGCAAGACTGATCCACCCACAGAATACCCGACCTACGACACAATCATCAAATGGAGCAGGGTTCCACAATGCTAGCATTGTCTGCTTCTTACAAAGACGTAGGCACAATTGGCGGTACTGCCATAACATACTTGCTCAGCCCCAACTTATGTGTGTCACCTCCTCAAAACACAACGTTTCTCCCTCAACTTCTGACGGTATTCTCTGCTGATGGTGAGTAAATACCGTATCAACTTATCGCAAAAATATATGCATTCCAACATTAAAGGCATACAAATACACCGATGACGAGGATGCTCGTGTAGCCTTACTGTTCCTATTTGCCACAATCCACAGCTAAAAGCAATGTCTTGTCACCATCTTTGGTCCACTGAAGTGTCCCTAATCACTTAGAACGGAGTGAAAATGCTTTGGCCGTAGTGTCTGTTGCACAGCAGCAGAAAACTGGAACAGAACAACATACCTACTAAGAAAAGCGCATGAAAACCTCATTTAATCCGTGGATCTGCCTTCGACGACTAGTCTACCTGCTTTGAGAGAAAGGAATTGAAAAGAAAACAGAACAAGGAAATGGCAGTCTTGCAGTGCCATCGTTATAGCAGCGCTATAAATTGTGCCCACGTCTTCCAATGTCCACGCTGCATCAGCATTGTGAGCCGCCACTTCAGTGAATGATGGTGTCATGGAGGGAATCCTACTGCTGAACTACTCTAATGACACGCGTTTGGACTTACACTAGGAAGACAGGAAGTTCCACACAAAGCTTCACCCATTATTGTTCCAGGTAAATTCAATAAACTCAAGGTCAGAAAAGCTCAAGAAATGTCGTCCTTTGCTGACACCTTGAATCACTGCGCTCTAAGTTCAGTGACTCATGACACAAATGCAAAATTTATTCTGTTCTATTAACTTGCTTGAGCCCACTGCGTGATTTTTATTGGTCAAGCAATCACGAACACAGAGAAGCCGTTCTTTGGTGTGCTAGCACATGCAGGGTCTAGTTAAGGGGTTAACAATACCATTTCCTTGAGAATTCCCTACAAACCAGACGGTAGCATCCAATTGTGTTTCCTCCACTTTGTGATAAATAAAAATTTTACTCTATGCGGTGGTGCGTGAAATTAATTTTGCGCCACGGTATGTGGTTGAGGAAAGAGGCATTTTAAATAGGGTTTCATTTTTATTCCTTAGCCAAATTTATATGGGAAATTCTTGTGGTGCAAAATGAAAAGTAGCAAACGAGTGTAGTATTGTGATGTCGCCTTGATGTTAGACATGAAAGTCACTATGCACTACGTTGTTTATTCGGCAGCCGGTTTTATCTACGGTCACTCAGGTGGCTATATTGCCCTAGTTGGGCAGGATGGCCTCTGTTCCGTGTTTAACAGTCCCAGTTGCCTCTTCGCTAAATATGTATTCTGGCGTATTATTCTGACCTCAACGCCTTCAAGAAAGCCTCTGAACGCTGCAACACCCTCTTTGAAAGGACTGAACCTATTAAGCCTCGTCGTTAATCACTCGTTATGTGACAGATTGCAAGGATCTGCAGCACAGCATTGCGTTGATTGAGGTTCGTGATTGGGCTAGCGAAGCAATATCCAGTCGAGTAGTGCTGTGTATGCCATACATCCTGCACACATTTTCCTACTAATTTGAGAATCCAAGCTTTTGGGTGATCACAGGAAAGGAGGGTGAATTTGTAAGCATATGGGTTACCAATTCAGCTGGAATGGCACTGACGTTCACGAGAAGCAAAGGATGTCAAATGAACAATCGTTTGTCGCCCATTCAACCTTTGCAACCACCCAGCATGCTTTGGAAAATTGTGAAGATTTGCAACACGTACAATGATCAAGTTTAGCTTTCGAATGAAATACATTCCCCTTTTAAGGGAATCAGCAAAATGAAACTATTAGTTGCTGCTTAAATTTTGGCAGTCAAAGAGAAACAAAACTATAGAGAGTTGGAACTCCTGCACTTATCACACGCGCCTCTTAAGGAGGAGCTAATCATTAACTTGCTTACATTAGACCTTGCCACGTCTTCATGACGTGACCTGTGCCGGCTGGTTGTGGGCATCTCAAAGCATGGTGTAGGTGGATGCCATTGCGAATAAAGGGGTGATGCAACCCAACTCAGGCGCATAACATTTTTAGGGGAGCCCAGCTAAGGATGTCAGTTGCAAAATTTGATTGAGTTAAATAATCCTGAGTGATCACACACTACTACGAATCCGACAATGCTCCGCCCAAATGATGCTGTCCCATATTAGTAGCACAAGTGGCAACTTGTCAAAATCATGCCCACCAGAGCTTTGTTTGCTGATCAGGATGGAAAATTTTAGAAATTCTTTTGATTCTAGCAAACCGGAAGTCCGCGGGATACATTCCTGCTCCAAAAGACCTTCACGGGCTTAACGTAACTCGAGAATTAAGCGACTTGACCAAACGACTGCCTCGCAATGCTCATCAGATCTGGACAAAGCAGAAAATGGAAAAACTTGAGAATAATTGGTGAGTCACAACTGCTTTTATCGTTTGATGATGGTGACCAATTAGGAATGTGAGGCTAAATACAATCACTGTCATTCTGTCTTTTCGTTTTCCTGGGTGGCGATGTTCACCAACTTTTGGTGCCCTGCGACATTCTGACTGATCGTGAGCGCAAACGCTACCGTTGCCCAAATCACGGGTGGATTGGCTACCTCCAGTACTGGGGCTATCGCCTCGCCTGCAAACCAACCAATCAGCAGGCGGATACCACCAAAATCGGGACGATGACGACGATGATGTTGACGAAAACCAACGCGCCATATACAATCAAACAATTTGCTGGCGAACGGGGTGGAGGTGAGCGCGAGCGCGCGGATGTGCTCGGTGCGGAGGGGGAAGAGAGAGAAGGAATTCGTTAGCCAATGGGAAATCGCGTTCGAGGTGAGGGCAAACGCCGACGCATAGCAGGCTATCACCCCAAGAAGGATCTTCTGGGATTCAAATTTATTATTTTTTTTATTGCCACAGATGATTATTTCCACAATCTTTGTATTTTGCACGAGAAATGTTGACATTTGATTGCTCCTGTCTGGGTCATCCTTTAAGGCGATTCGCCTACGATCTACTGTGGAAGTTGTTGGATTATGTGGAGAGCGCCATGTCAACGGTATGCGAGGACAAGCCGAGTCGTACGTTTAGTCGACACCAACACCTTACGCAAACCAGTGAGGAGATAAAACTTCTCGTGCGGGTCGTTCTGCCCCTGCCGGAGCACTATATTACTACACTCGCAAGTCCTACTGCATCGACTCCTACACGGGCGCGTCGATTGAAGAGAAGGAGATGGCCACGATGTGAGTTTGGAATTGAAGTCGATCCAATCAGACTAAAAACGACCCAGTTCAACCAGCTATTCTCCTTTCCTTCACCTCCAGCCTCATCACCAAGCTCTTCCCTCTTTTGCGCCCGAAGACTCGCTGTTTCGGTGCACACGTCAATGCGACCGTCTCCTGTCTCAAATGCCTCATCGAGTGCCTCGATGTCAAAGCCATTGTGAAGATCAGCTACGCAGAGCACTTTGTTCGACTCCGTCTCATGCCATTCTTCTCCCTCTGTGCGGACGACATGAATCACATCATTCGAAATCTCAACTCTGGTAGGTACTCCCATATCAGGTGGGTTAGCAAACCAACAAGCAGGTTCGTTCTACTGTTCTGCTTTGCCAGGGCACTGTTCGACTTGGGGCCTACGGCATCGACTACCTCCACATGATCCTCCTACCGACACTGAAGACGATGTTTGAACACATTAGCAAGACAGGAGTGGGTGAGGACCTGCTTTTGGGTCATCTGCAGGTCACTTGTTACCGCATTCTCAATGACCTCTACGTGTTGGGAACGACTGGTTGAAAGCACGCCCATCGACCCAAACCGATGGAAGAGCTGGATCGGTGAGAAGGACGTTTTCACCTCGCATGATATTGCTGCTTCTGAGGGAGAGTTGATGGGTGGGTTTTGTGTACCCTCTTTTGGACACCGACTAATGCTGGGTGTATGTCTGGCTGCGCTGATCACCTATTTCCCGGTGGCTTTCCTTGAGCCCGAAATGAGCACCTACAATCGAAGATTAATTGCACATGATACAGAGGAGGCCGACTACACTTTCGAAGCTAGAGGTAAGCCCGTGTAAACCAACTTGTCAGCTCGAACAAATGGCCGTAATCAGTGCCAAAATTTGACGCCCTCAAGGGTTGAGCAGTACCTTTCGGCCCTGACGTCACTTCTGCCTTTTGGACCAGCTTCTAAGGATTGGCAAGAATCTGCCTTCTCTCTACAAAATTATTGATGACATCGCCCACCTAGCCAAAGCCGATTATAGTGGCACTCAAGAAACCCATCTCACAGCTGGAACTTCTGCATGAGTTTCTCAACCTCCAGACGGAGATGATGATTATGCTACTCTCCATGCTGGAGGGCAATGACGTGAATGATCTTGGACGTCAGATGGTTGATACACTTGCCGAGTCCTCGGCAAATGTTAAGGTGAGTGACAACTCTCAAAGAAAGGTGCCTATGCAGTGGATAAGGAGGAATCGAGGAAATCTGACAAGCAAACGGTGTTGAAGACTGTAAGAAAGCATGAAAATGATTAGCCTTTCCTTCTCCAGCTCCGTCTTCTATTTTGTTCCTCCCCAGCCCTCACATGTTGTGGTATGGAGAGGAACCAGATCCTCGGCTGTTGCTTATTCTTACGGAAAGGCTATGAGACAGTTAACCTAGGGGGCAAGAACAAGAAGCAATCGCACTTACCTGATAGAGCAAAGAGTCCTTGTAGTCAAGCACACAAGTTCTTCCAGAGTATCGTCTGTGGGTAGTTTAGCACCTTCAAAACTAGCCATGAAGCAATGAGAAGGCCTTAGATTCTGTCAGGAGTGATGCATTTCGTAGGTGTTAGCCGAACAAGGGTGTTGTGTTGGATGGAAAAATTGACTTCCAGGAGTTCACGGAATGTTTCTGCAATCCAGCTCGTGATATCGGTTTCAACGTGGCGCTGCTACTGACAAGTCCCTCTGAGCATATCTCCGGTGATATTTGGTAAGTGTCGCTGCGAAAATTATGCGGCACTGGTCTTCGTCGAGACTTGGAAGGTCTCACATCCTTTCCCCTTTCCCATTCAGCCTGGAACGGCTTTTGCAGAAAGCAAAGGGCATGTTGGAGATGTTTGACCCTCTCCTGGGCTGCATCGAAATCACCAACAAGGAGGGTTGCATAGAACGTGTCTACTTTGAGGTGCGGCAGCAGAACATCGACCAGTGGGAAAGCCCCAAATCAAGGAGTCCAAACGCACCTTCCTTCACTCGGTAGTGGGCGAGAGTGGTGATAAGGAGAAACTTGAGTGTTTCGTCAATTTCGCCGAGGACACCATCTTCGAAATGCAACATGCTCAGGGCATCAGTAGAGCTGACGATAACTTGCAGATCAGTCGGGTAGGTGTATCCAACCAAAGCGGTTGTGAATTATCTCCGACTTTGTCGATTTTCCAATCGTTTAGACGCTATGACAACTGGACTGCTGAAGATTTGTCTCATTCCATTAAAGGCAACTGACATCACGCTGGAACGAGGAACCAGAGCAGCAAAATGAATTCCTAACCATCCAGGCATTGAGTGCCTCAAATACAAAAATCGAAGAAATTAAATTTTCCCATCAAAATGCTCAGCACTTTCCCATGGGTCACTGATGGTAATCAATATATTGGATCTGCGGTTCCCATGACTAGCGGTGACTAGCGCAAAACTTAACCTCACTTTCTTTTATCGCCCACTTTAGGTCGTAGCTGTTCGCAATCTCCTCGAGGCCACTCGACTCTCCTCCGTCTTTGCATTTTTGGGTACCCTCATCTCCTTCCTTAGTCCCCACCATTTATGGAAGTGTTGGTGCAGTCTCCGACAGATGTCATTCGTGGATGTCATTACAGATATCCTAGGCCTCATTATCGGTCTCATGATCGGAGCTGTGCGTCTGGTGAAGGGAGTTATTGGCGTTGTGGGTCGTTTTGTGTCGCATTGACGTCGGATCCAACTGAAAAAGCCCGACAGCCTTAAAATCACCACCACGGCGCAGTCGATGTTAACAGTGCCGCTGAGTGTCAGACGGAACCAAACGGCAATGCTCTTCAATGCGATGCGGACGGGTGGAGTAGAATGGAGGTGAAGCTGAATGAGGAAGAAGCAGAACCACCTGACCTTGGGGCCACCAATGAGGAGGAGAAGAACCCCAAGGATCTTGCAAGTATTCTTCAGGTGGGCAATTTTAACAATCACAGTAAGGAATAATTTTTTAACCATTTGTTTCTTTTCGTCAGACTACGAATGGTACGGTCTTTTGCGAAAATAATTTTAGATCAGTGCATTTGTTGTTGAATGTATATTTTATGCACAAATTTTTGGCCTTTTTTTCACGACCCATCGATCCTATGACTAAGCATCGTTTTGGCACCATTTTTTTACCCTAGCCAAAAATTCAACTAATTTCTTGCTGACTTTTGGACTTTTACACCCAAACCGTTATCAGATCAAGGACCAGAAAATTGTTTCGTGCGTTCGGATTTGTGAAGTCATTACAAGCGCTAGAACCAGTCATTATTTATTGTCACAAACCACACAAGGCAAATGCTGTTACCAGGTGCGGAAAACATGGTGGAAAAGGAGTGAATGTTTGACAACATTAATTTTTTAAAAAAAACAAATTTAAGTAGATTGTGAACTGTAGGGTGCAGCTGAATGCTCACTTACTTTTACTTATTTTCTAATTAATTTCATTAAGTAGATTAAATTATTCAGTGAATATCCGTTTAAGTCCCCGTGGAGCTTATCAGGAAAAATTTTCAGGAGTCAATTAAAGCGTTTTCGAGTTTTAAGCACTAAATTCGAAATAGCAAATTTTTTCATCGAGACATTTATTTTCTGGTCATCATCCTTAGTTTGCGTTAAAGACGAATACGCGATTCCAAGGCCTTAGCGACAGAGAAGACTTTTTGGAAGGTTTGTGCATCACTAATAATTTTCTCTGATTGTATTTTAATTTTTCGAAATAAATTGGACCCCCTAAGGCGCAATTTAATGCGCATTTTTTCGTATAGACCTAATTAGTTTCCGTTCAGTAGTATAATGTGTTAATCAGTTAATATTTTTTCAAGACCAGATTGTGTTATTTTTGGACTCCGAGCATTAAGTCAAGAATCGGGGATTTTTTCCACGAGGCCTTGATTTTCACTAGTCACAATCCCGTGCTTATGTTTGGACGAATGTTATTTTCCCGAGATCTTAGCAACAAGGAAAACCATTTTAGAAAATTGGTGAATAATTAATATTTTCTCCGGTTATTCTTAAACTTTGTGATGAAGAAAATTAGGCGCTCAAGCACCATAGCAGGCATCACTATGCCTTCTCCAACGTCCACTCCTCTATTTTTTGCTCTATTTTTAAGAGACTTGTTAAATTTTGAAGGTATATTTAGTCATTTTATGTCATCATTTATGATGTTTGTTTATTCAATATCCTTCTGATGTTGTCTGTCGTATTGGGCGGTTTGAAGGTTTTGGCGTCCGTTCCGTCATTCCTCTCTGGTTGCTTCTCGCAGTGAATGTCTGCAACTTTATAATCCTACACCAAAAGTGCTCAATCTCTCTGTGTTTCTCGAATCTACTTATCAAATGACAACATCCGAAGAGATTTTCGCGTTTTTTTGTCTTTAAACTCGCCTTTCATTTGGGACTCAAGAGTTCCCTATCCTCCGCCCCACTTGCGATTCTCGATTTTGCAAATCGTCCTTTCCCGTCTTGTCAATTATCTACTTCAAGGCATCCATTCACTTTGGAGATGTTTTAAAAATATTACTAAGGACGTGTCTCATCTACCCTCTCCCACTTTTGCTTGTTTTCGACCACACTCTGCAAACTCCACTCCGGAATTCAAGGCGTTAGTCGCTTCAGAGATCCTAAAACATCTTTACTTCGACAACCTATTAGTTTCTTTATAATCCCATCAAGGAAAAAAATGTTGGCTTTTGTCGGAGGAGGAAGAACAGCTGCTGGAGCGCGTGGACTCCTCAAAAGTGGAGGCCTTCACGGGAACCACCTCAACGAAATCATCCACTCCCACCAGCACTCGTTCGAATGTTGGAGGACAGAAGGATATAGCTCCAGTCAACAAGAAGGCACAAAATATGAGTACGCTCATTTGCGCTTTCCATGCGTTTTCTGTTATCATAAGGGGACGCTGATAGGATGCATCCAAAAGTGTTATTCACTAAGTGTCCCTTTCATTCAGTCAGATTTCTTGCCGTGCGAAGGCAAATTTTGCTAGCCTTACATTTCAGAATCACCGCATGTGCTCGTATCTGCGGTGTTTTTCAATCTCTTAACAATCTTATTTTTCAACATACTTATTTGCTATTTTAGTAGCAGGTTGAGAGTCGATGCGGTTGTGAAGTTTTGCTTTTTATGGAGCTTTATATTACCATTGACTACCCGATAAGACTGTAGGTTTACATAACTGGCGCTAGAGGTGTTCTGATCCTGCTCTCTCCCTAAAGTAGTGCCTTAAGTTTGGTGCCGTGTGTACCATTCACTTAAGTTGTAGAACTCATTTTTATCACGTTTGTGGCATTGAAGTGAGTTCTCTTTTAGTTTTAATCAGTAGGCAACTACAGGCATGCGCTTTTGAGTAACCATGAATTCTACGTACTACTCTTCTTTGCTGTAGGACTAAGTCCTCAAACACTGGAGCAAGAGAGCACGGAGGAGCCCACAGTCGTGGAACAGAAGCCCAATCCAACCTCCACTTTCCTTATCTCGATTTTTGCGCGCAACCTTTATCGGTTCGAATTGGGTGCTCTTATCCTTGCCTTCATGAACAACTTCCTGCTTCTCCTCCTCCTGCTCCTCCTCCTCCTCTTCTTCTACAGGGTGAATTCCAGTTCCCTTTCATACACTACAAGCCATTCCTATTCAAAGTTCTACTAACTGGGGTTTCAACCGCTAGATTGAAAAACGAGGACCCGGTGCAGAAGGGGCGGCAGAGGAGGCCGCAATTGGCGCTTCGTTTGTCACATCAATCACTGACACCGTCTCCAGCATCGCGGACTCCCTTCAGGACACAGAAGTCGACGTGTGACTGGATGAGGAAGAGGAGTGGATCACGTTAGCTGAGTCAGCCTCGTATTTTTGTCTATTGCTCAAGATGCTTGCTATTGCTCACTCAATCCTCTCCATGGGCGTGCTTGTTACCTGCTACTTCTTGAAGGTGAGTAATCTAACAATCGATTTCTCAACTGTCGAGTTCTCAAGCATAAATGAATCCCTCTCTTTGCTGCTAGGTTCCCCTCGTTATATTCAAATGGGAGAAGGAAATATCTCGAATGCTCGAATTTGAAGGCATTTGAATAGCTGAACAACCTTCTGACGAGAGGCTAAGAGATCAATGGGACGAATTGGTACTTTCCACTCCCAGCTTTCCCCACATGTACTGGGATAAGTTCGTTAAAAAGAAATTTCTCAAAAAGTATCGAGAGCAGTACGACCAACAGCAGATAAAGCGACTTCTTGGGATGAAGACTGGCAGTAACGACGGAGGTAGCAGTGGAATTACCTCGGGTGAACGTCCCGAGGAGGTCTCGAACAGCTGGTTCTATCCAAACTGGCTTCAGGAGATGGATCTACAATACCTGCTTTGGAAGTTGGGTGTCATCTTCACGGATAATGTAGGTTTCGGGTGATTTTAAAATCGGTCTGCGCAAAGGAGACAATGCTCACACATTTTGTCATCTCTTTAGTCGTTTCCATACCTTGGGGTCTACTTTATTGTCTCTCTGCTGGAAAATGCAAACTACTTCTTCTTTTCTTGCCACCTACTGGAGGGGAAACAAAAAGAGAGAGCAAATAGCGTTTGTTACGTCGGAAGAACGAGGAAATGCGATGGATGACAGAGAAATTACTTACAGTCAACATGTCATTACACTTGTATTCCTTCTCTCCATCCTCCTCTTTGGTGTAGAATTTGCGGAGGAAGTTGAATGTGATGACAGTGTAAGGGTAGATCACAACTGAGGTAAACATGACCGTCACCACGAGCTGAAACAGGCGAAGGTTGGTTACGTCAATGCCCATTCGATGCAGGGATTCATCGAAAGGTCCAGAAGGGTAAAAGCAGTAGACAGCCCCTCAACTGCTTTCAAGTTGAGTTTCCTTGCTGTAGGGACCCTCAGACTCGGCATTTCTTCCTATCAGCAGCTACCCACGAACCAAATTTTAAGGGTGTGTGGTGTCACGACACGAATCCTCCGGGCTCATGGATCGAAGTCTGCCTCTCTCAATTAATAGAAGTATCAATCTCACTCCGTGACAACCGCTGTTACGCTTCAAATGCTAAAGGCTTAGGCTCAGACATTTTACCATGGATTAGTTCCTTAATCACGTAGCGCGCAATTTTATCAACTTTGTACCTCAAGAACATCCGAATCCATGTTGGTCAAAGTCGCACCCGCATGGCTGGATTTGTATTGCCATGTAAAGACCCAGTCACGTCGGAAATGGTAAACGAGTTTTGAGCAAATGCTTGCGGGTGGTGGAGTTAGAGATGAGGTTTAACCACCCGATGGAGACGCACATGAAGCGCTACGGATCCTCTTTGACATGTCATTCTTCTTCTTTGTCATTACCATCCTCCTTGCAATTATTCAAGGTTTGTGCCTCCCCTCTCTTCTCTTGATTGGAGCCAATCATTTGGATTGTTAGGAGAAGCTGTGTCAGACCTTTGAAGTTTTGGCCAATTTTATTGATTACTGGATTCAAGCTGTCTCTCTGTATTGACGCTCCGTTGTCTATCCATGTCTGACGTGGTTTCCTCGATCTTTTCTCCACGAATTTTCATCACATTAGGCGCCTTTTTATCGCCTAATCCACTTTGATTCAAACCTGTTGGATGTCCTGTTTTTTCTCATTTATCAAATAATTGCTCACCTTATGTGGAGGTGGAAGTTTGGCCCTAATCGCACCGTTTAATTGAGTGGAGAATTGTCCACTGAAGCCTCCCTATTCACGAGGCAATTAGCCTTGCCATTTGGAAATTGTGTCGAAGGCGTTTTCTTCTGCTCTGGTGCTACGAGAGCTGTGGAGCTTTTACCGAACGAATGCGTACACGAATGAACCAGTTGGGAGTGTTTACACCTCTTGGCTAATTTGGAATGCCTTCTTTCGGGGCGAGACGATGCCTTGCCATAATAGGTCGCCATTCGGTATGGTCTCTGGTGATGTAGGCGCGTTCGAATGCCCTACTAGTGCCTTTCAGTTGAAGGATTACCACTCATCGAAACCTCTTTGACCCATCATTTTTGCTGGTTGATTTCAGGCAGATCGACTACGAGGGTGTGCGGTGTCCGTATCCCCTTTTGAGGATGGGGCTGCTGGCAATCGGAACGTATTTGCCTACATTCACCCACCCACCCCAGAGATCGTCCTTCTGTTGGGGTTTAGTTCAGGACCCGGCAGATGAAGTCATTTTTAACTTTTACGAATGCAACAATATGTGGATGTGTTTAAATAGGACCTCTGTGGATGCATGGAAGCATTGACAGTCATTACCGGAAATTGGAGAGGTCGATGACCGAACCTACGCAACGTCAAGTTTGTGCAAATGGCAATAATGCTAGACGATGTTCAATGCTCTTGAATGATGACAACTCTTGAGGCCAAGTGTACAAATTTACACTCTTTTTTAAACAGGTCTCATCATCGTTGCCTTCGGCGACCCACAAGATCAGTTAGAGCAGGTGCGGGAGGACTTGGAGTCCAAGTGTTTCATCTGTGGCATCGGGAGGGAGTACATTGATGCCACTCCACATGGCTTGGGTCGACACGTGGAACGCGAACACAACTTCGCCAAATACATGTAGGTTCATTTGACTCTGCGAGTGGCCAAATCGAGGCTTAGCCATTTTGACCGAGCACGTGGGCTACGACACGCAAGGATCGAACCATCCTTTAAGTCTAATCCATCTAAGCTCCACCTCATCAGGACCAGCATTGTTGATAATCGACTCGCCCACTTTTTGAATGGAGGGACTCTCAGACCTCCTCCCTGTCTAGTTGTCACCAAGATTAATGAGGTGAGGGAGAGTGGGGCCGTTGACAGAGATTGTCGTGTACTTCGAAGTGTTATTAGCCTCGTGTTCTTAACATTCGTGTTCTTAACGTTCGATGCGTGTTAGATTCTATGCCAATTAGGTGGGTTTTGAATTGACGCGTTTTATTTTTGACCACACTGTTAGTCGTGTCCACCGAGTTATGCAGAAATATCTACCTTTCGTAGGTACTTCCTCATGCACATCATCAACAAACCCGACACCGAATTCACCGGCCAGGTAAGCTTACACGCACGATGTTGTTATTTTTGTGTGCTCTTTTTTGTTGCGCCGGAGGTGTTGTATTTGTTGTTGTGTATTCGTATGACTCTGATCGCTGTGTCATGAACCTGGGAGGTGTCCGATTCTGCGTGTTACAGGATGACGAAGCAGCAGACAGCGTAGACTTCGAACTCCGAAGCGTTTAGAGCCTCAGAATGGATGGTTTGGTAACTAGCTGTGAAAAGGATCCTCATCGCTCAGCCCCCGAATTTCGTGATGGATGCACACCCAGAGCTGTAGGCGACTTAACGGGCTTTAGGGATACAAGAATTAGTTGTCATCTCTCATGAGTCAAACTCATGTCTAACGGTTGAGTATGGCATGACGATTGACGATATCAGAAGTTTTTTGTGTTCTTTAGGAGACATACGTATGGGAGCTTTACCAACAACGCTGTCTGGACTTCTTCCCCATCGGAAGCTGTTTCCGCAAGCAGTACGAAGAGGAATTGCAAGTGAAGTAGTAGCGAGGGATGCCTTCACACCCAGATCTTCAGATACCGCCTTTCGAAACAACTCGTTGTTCTTTTTTCATCAACATTTGTCGTCGCACATAGAAAATTGGTGTAGTAGAGAGCAGTACCTCGACCCCTTGCATTACTTTCGATTTGGCTTATCGCCTTTCTCCTTTCCCCGACTTACTTTTGTTATCATTGGCCTGTTTTACGCCTCTCGTCTGGAAAAATACACTCACTGCTTAATATTGGTGGAATTTTTTCACTTTATCGAAATCGAGTCGGGGTTGGAGGGTGATTTCAGCGCTTGGTAGGGTTACCATTCAGGGAGGCTGATGTGACCGCCGACTTCTGCCCTCTCGAAATGGGACCATGAGTCCGCAAGTAGCGCTTACAACCCAAGCTGCATGTTGGGCAGATGATGTTGTGGAATTCCACAACTCCTTCCAGAGCAAAATTAACCTCTGGGAAAAGGGAAGTCGTGGTTCCACGGTTAAGGTTAAGTTATATAGCACCTTTACAGGTCCAAATGGAGTCGAATAAATACGCTCAGTAAGAAAATGCAAAGTTTACTGAGATGGGCTATAAATCACGGTGTAAATTGACGCCAATTCGGTTCACCAGTCGATAATGTTCGACTCCTAGAAAGCATTTATGGAGATTGAATTCGACATTACTGTGAATAAGTGGCTCTAGGTGGAACTGAGTGACGGAATTTAGACGCATTTTGTCGACAAATCACGGAATAAACTACAGAGTGATTTAATGAAACACATGAGAGGAAGAATGGAAAGTGCAAAACCCAGAGAATGCATTAATAGCCATAAAACGCGATCGAATGGAAATTACTTGAGCACCCGAATGTACCCCGCCACCAGGATGACAACCACTTAAACCTGATTTGCAAGATGGCATTACTTCAGCCTAGAGACATCATTAGTAAAGGGATTACCTTCAACAGTTTTCAAAAGATACTAGTGTTTTTTTCAAGCTTGAGATGGAGAAACGAGCATCGAGCTACCTCACCGAACAAAGGAGATCCTCCCAACCTAGACATCCACGATCGAACACCAGCATGGCCTTGAGTTCGATCTGGGCACTGCTTTAAATTGATCCCATAATGTACTTAAACCTGCTCCTCGTGAAAATGGGATTTAATTAGTGAAGAAGATATTCGTAGTTTTGCATTTGCCTCTGCCTGTGTTGAGATGATTGTGTACATCCCCAAACTAACGCTATTCACAAGTAAGCTGGTTTTCTGTCCCGATCAAACTATTTCCAATTTCTCCTGGTCAAAATTTACCATTAAAATTTTATTTTTTACTCCTAATAAAAATTGATGCCCACAGTAACTGGTTAAAAGTGAGGAGCTGCTCATTTGTGTCTAGCCTTCCCATACAGAAACAAAGCAAATGGATTGAACTATGTCTTAAATGGATTTAATGTTTAAAATATAAGTATACTTCAGCCTAATTTATTGAGATACCTGGCTTTGGCACTTCCACAAGGGTTTTTAATAACTTTTGAAAAGGGCATTCTCTCCCAGCACATTCTAACCATTCCCTTCAGCAATGCAAATTTATATCGCAGGATAGTTTGCAAAAATTTGGTAATTCTTTGGCAGGAAACTCACAGAGTGTAGCGATTTTCCTTTTCTCCTTTTCTGCTTTGCACGGAAAAGGGACGCAGTTACAAAGTTGCCGATCCTAATTGTAAAGAAATCTAACCACAGCAAATTGTCTTAACTGTGTTTCACCAAATCATTGGCATTATTAGAAGACGCTTTTTTAGAAACTTATCCACCTGGCCGCATCTATCTATGGACCTTTGACACTTCAAAAGCAAAGATTTTATAGGAAATTCTGCAAGAATCTAGCATCGTGAAATGCCGATCCGATTTGAGTTCATGTATAACCAAAAAAGTTATTTAAAACTTTCGGGTGACAACCAAATTAATTTACAACGTTACAGCCTATTTATTAATGGGCACATCTGCTTACGACCCACCAATCGACCTCCATTCGTTGCAACTTCAAGGCGACTTCCATCGGAAGGACAGGAAATAAGTGATTATTCCAGTCACTTAATGAGTAAAAGTGAGGGAACAAAAGTACAACCATTATGCGTCACAATACGTGTTTCCCCAAACAAAACTAAAATAGAATCACGTAATCCGCCCCCCTAACAGTTGTCGCGATTGCAACCGCTCAAATCCCATTGGTCTGACCCTTGAGGTTGTTTTTATTGGCTCTTATAGTCTATAAATACGATGAGTAGTTCAGTCGAAGAAGCAACGGAGAACAGTGTGGTCGAAATATTATCATGTCCAACTTCATGGTGAAAAGCCTTTTGGATCCCATCGATCCTGAACACCTCCACAATCTGACAATGTTGCAAGCCAACGGTACTGTCTATCATATTATGCTATCACATTTTGTGCACCTTCCTGTTTGCTTACTTCTCTACCCCAAGCTCGTATTCTTTATTACCACTTTCCGTCCATCGGTCATCATGAGTTGAGGGTGGACTCCTTTTCAGCTAGCACTCTCTGCAGCCACAGTGGCCTGCCTGACACGCTCACGGTAGAAGAAGCCCTACAACAATCCTCCGTACTCATTATATTTTACTGCGAGCTTTTACAATGCTTCTCATCAGTGACATCGCGAAGCCGTCACATCAACCACGCATTGGCACCTAGTCGAGCCAACAGTGTTGAGGTCAATCAGAATCCAATGGGATACTCAAAGTAGCACATTCGACGTGAATAGGCCCTTGACCCAAATAAATGTGGAGATAGCATCTAGTTACATGCAGATGTACATGTTCTTATTCCAGCCTTTTTGTTTTGCAGGTGCATCAAGTGAGGAACGCCCGATTGTGCCCGATGGAGGGACAAATCTGAGTCCTCAACAATCAGCCCTATTAGCTTTTGTATTTGGCTTGCAGCAGCAGGTTCGGCAAGCAACACCTCCTACGCCAAATGAGGCTGAGGAGACGGTCTCTGCTCTGGCTAAGCCTCCAGTATTTTCAAGATCCAATCCCCTCCTTATGCTTTCGCCACAGAAAGAAGATGGAGGCAAACAAACGCAATTGAATGCTTCGCCACCAAAGCAGCTGGAAATTAATGAGGCTACATTCAATAAACCGGATACCTCAGGGGGAATGTCTGTGTTTCCTCCACGCGGCCCTCAATCGACTAGCACTCCAAAGCCTGTGCCAGAACAGACATCCTGCATCGATTTGTCTTTGCATCCGAAGCAAGGTGGAAGCTCAGTCCAACCTCGAACCACCACTACGTCGCCGATCCTCCCGGCATCAAATTCACTCGCACTGGGCGATTCGTCAAAGTTACGTCAGCAGCCACTACAGCCACAAGTACAGCGGCCGGTCTTACCGCCAAGTACGTGTCAACAGCCTCCGGCAAATGCCCTCGCATTTCCAAGTTACACGTTTCTTCAGCAATTCGCCGCCGTTTTATCTATGCCTGATGCAGTATCCATCCCCGCGCCAGTGAACACGGGACAACTTCAGGCAAACCAGACATTATCTGAAGCACAAAGACAAGGCAGACGCAGGATCCTCTTTACCAAGTACCAAATTGGTGAATTGCTCAAGTGCTATAAAGAGAAAAACTACATCACTCAAGCTGAACGCAAACGACTGGCGCGTCGCCTCAACTTGACGACGACACAGGTATGCCAAGCATTAAAATGTCAAATGGACTTGTTTAATAGACAGCTATTAGTGTGTAGTGACTAAATGTCTGTGAGTGAGTGGGTGCGAGGTCAAAGCTCGTCACACTTTTGCCTTTTCTGTTAGGTGAAGATATGGTTCCAGAATCATCGCTACAAAATAAGGAAGGCCGGTGGGAAGGTTTCCGACGAACAGGCGTCTGTAACGCAGCCAAATGTTCGTGTCGTGGAGGGAAGCGTGCCATCAGCCAACTCGTGGGACAGCAGTCTCAGTGAAGGCTACGGAAATGCTGAGAGCATGCAATCGCAACAGGGCCCCCAGCAAGCAATGCCAACGCTGCAACAAGCCCCTTCACAGCAAGATCCTTATATGCTGGCAACGCAGAAGTATATGCTCAAATCGCTGGCTCAGTTGTTGGAAAATCACCTTAACACCAAAATAGACACAAGGCAGGATGTTGAGGATGAGGAGAGAGAAAAGTGTTCGGAGCTGACAAGGCGAGTTATTGGACTTCTCTACGAAGCCTCTGCGAGCTGAAGTTAGCTGTCTTTCGTGGAATGGCCATACTCTTAGTGCTTTACCGTCCCAACTGTTTTGATGTCCTGTAATTATGTATCGATGGCAGCCGCTATGTAGTCCTTGGTTTTAATAAAATTAAATAAATAAATTGAAGTCTTTTAAAGGATCACCAACTGGCGAGCTGCTCGTGAAGGTAGAAGTTGATAAAATAAAATGCCCCGGAGGTACACAAAGTTCAGGGTTCGTATGCGTTTCGGGTTGCAGAGCGGAACGAAAACGGCCTGCGGTTGAGTGATAGGCCTCTACAGCAAACGAAACCATCCAGTCAGCATGAAAGTTCAGCTAGCATTTCAAAGCAAGCACGGTCGAACAATGTGATTGCAATTCACTTCCATCAGCTTCACAGCTCGGGTGTAAGGCACGGATCCCCATCACGAGTAGACATTGATTTGGATGTTCGAATTGTGGCCAGTCAAGTTCTAGTTGGTGACATGCTTTCACTTATGCTATCAACATTTAAGCGTATTCCCATAGAAGGCTAATGTGCCCACGTTTGAAAGGAGGGAATTGGATGTTGCGCCTTCCCATTGGAGTCATGGGACCTCACTCAGTCACTCCAGCATCGTCAGTTGTCCTCCTCCTCCTATTCTTCTTCAAACAGTGCAGTATACGCCCTCACATCCATCGTTATGGAGGTGCGAGTCCACGCAAGGCGATGCATCAAATGCATAAACGATGCGACGCTCAATCCGTGCAAGTGATTGGAGGTGATGGTTATCAAAGTTAAACGCACGCTGCATGCCACTTATAAGGCCTACAGGTCAGTTCATTTCCCAGAATCCCTCTTGTATCAACGAAGGAGCACAATCGGAACGTCATAAGTAACTCCACAAACATGTTATGCAACAATTCTCACAGTTAGACACCGATTTCATTAACAACGAGCAGCTCAAAGCTGCTCAGATTGAGTTAACTCCATAAAATTAGAGCCAGCTCAGCTGAGTCCAACCACATGAATTTGTAAGGGAGGGAGCGAGAGAGAGAGAAAGACCGAGGAGGCCAATGAAGTTCTGTTCAGAGAACAAACGTCAGTGTCCTCCATATTTTCGCGTTTATCTATCGGATGTGTAAAGCAAACCCAGGCACGGAGCATGAAACACGTTTTACGTGTCCCAAAAAGTCACTTTCTTTCCAACTTATCCATAACTCGGCTGCGGCATTTCGAGCGTGACTTGCTTCTCGTTTTGGAAGGTAAGGCCGTCAAAACCGAAAACTACATGCTTTAAACTCTAGTGTCCAAGTTATTCAATTACAGGAAGTGGCCTCAATCAGCCACCACCAGCCAGCAATGCGCAGTCGCTTCCACAGCGTAAATCAAGTCCACGTTGAATAGACAAACGACAGCCTACTCTTACGGATCGCCATCCATTGTACTAAATCGGCTACCCCTTAAGGTCAGCGGTCTTAGAATGAGCGGCCAAAGCGCAACCATCCTTTCCGCTACCCATCACTGGGACAGCAGATGGCTTCAGCTCAAGCTCGCTAAAATGATAAAAAAGGAAGCGTACGTGACATTTCGATGTCCTTTCGGCTGCACGTCGATTTCGGTGAGTGGCGCGAGTAATTCCCAAAAATGATTTCTTTTGCGGCTCTCTCCAGCATCATCCGCTTCATGGTAACTGACCATGTTCATCGGCAACGTGACGAGGCACCAAGTCCATGCCGATGACTTCCGACCCAATCTCAACGACCATAATGCATTTTCCAGCCTTGTATTCTGCCATCCTCCAATTCAGCGACATCTGCCGAAAGGATTGCGGGCAACTAAATGGAATAATAAACATGAGTGATAGAGAAGGTAGAGAAAGAAAACACATCTTGAATCGTAGCCGCAGTCGATGATACACTAATTTGATGGAGGCGGACCAGAGAAATCGCTTGCAACACTTTCACTACAATACTGGTGCGTGGCGTTTCATCTAAACGAAATTGAGCTGCCGTTAGTTTGAAAAGATGTACAGAGAGACCGACAAATCGAAGGAAAGCCACAATGCACAAGAGAAGGAGTATTTTTGAGAGAGTAGGCAGCCCAGTTTGCTTAGCCATTGAAATAGAATTGTGGAATCATGCTTGCTGGCTGAAGCCTAATGTGGAAATAAGTGACGTGTGCAATGATGCCTTATCACCATGACTTGACTAGTAAGCCGTCAAGTTGTTGCAGGCACCTCGTGTCAGATGTTAGAGGTAGAAACTAACTTAAGGAGATCAAAACGGAGACATGTGTTTGTAAGTAAGGAAAAAACGAATGGTCTAGAAGGGAAGCCTTAAAGTTGAGGGAGGTAAAAGCATCCGGTGCAACTGGGAGAGTAATTCCTTCTTGAGTTTGGGGGCAATGCGTGAAGGTACCACTTCGATGAGTTGCGGTAAGGCATCACTCATTTAACAACTACGCAGAATACATTTGAAATACCCCTATACTTTGACCACTCGCCGTCATAGTCATTGCCAATACTGATGTACTTTGGATGGTAATAACAACATGAATCCTGACCAATTTCATTAGGACAAAATCCAACCCTCCTTATTGACCATCAAATGAATTGGAAGTCATGACTGCTGTAGAGCCAGCGCACAGAAGGCACGTCAGCACGTGGCGCGAGTGGGGGATTAGAGCCAATTGGGTCATGCGTGCTCGCATGCTCTCCGCAAAATGGCGAATTTTCGTGACCCCCTGTGACTGCTCAGGGGTCATCTACCACGTGCCTTGAGGGAGGCTTGCAACAAAGACGAAGAATTTTACCAATTGATAGAAATAGCTACCTATTCTTTTAAAGGAATATTTGGGAAAGTCGGAGTAAACTGAATCACCGTGATTCATCTCATGGGGAACGGCATCTTACTTAACACAGGGAAGTCTGCAACAGCAGCTGTACAACTACAACTCTTTCTTTCAAATTCGTAGTCTTTAAGATCACCTTTAATAAAATTTCTGTTTGTTGGATGACGGCTGGTCTACACGTCAGTGGTACAGCCCTTTATCCTTCGTCTTGCCCTGAAGCACGAAGAGATTTGGCTTTTAAGCATTTGTCATCCCGAGAAAGTCAAACCAAGGCAGACGGTCAGATGAAAGCCGAGTTTCACTTTTACTAATTAGATACTACGTAGCATCCTTATCACCTAGGGAAAGCAATATATGACTCCGTTCTTCCATTCCAACAGCCTTACTCCAACAGCCAACCACACAGCGAACCCATACAGTTATTTACATGGATACATGCAACTTGGCCTCTGATAACACTGATAGGGTTGGTTGCGAACCCATTGTTGCAGCGATACGAATCCAACGACCCTCATCAGAGAAGATATGAATCAGAGGAGTCAAACCATCGAACAGTTGGTCATGCCACGCCAAACACTGAGTGAATCTTGATCAGAGCAGATTCTTCTGTCGCGCAGCAATTCGACATGCCTACTACTACACTTCCGACCACGATTATTTACAGTAGGAGAGGAACGAGTATTGCTTGCAGTTAAGGAAGAGACAAGGATGAGGTAGGGAGCGCAAGAGATTGTGCGATCTCTAGCGACAGTATGACATGCTTTCTGGTTTTTGACTGGCCATGCCTGTCTTTGAAACAGAGTCCTCTCTTGAACACCCTGGGAATGTTGTGGGAAGATCTACTAAGCAATAAAGTGATCTTAAATGGTTAAGCCATGACAAAATGCGGCACTTGCTTTACACCACGATTGTAGAAGTTCAGAGGCTACCTAACTTGACTGAGGCGAAGGTGAATGCGAGAGGTTGTTTGCTGATATGCACAACAAACTGCGTGTAGCTAAAAAGCAGCAAGCTAGTGCCACTTTGAGGACGCCTAGGTCTGCACTGTTACAAAGGCTTGAATCGCAAAACGCGAGCACGTCGACAGCTGGACTTCGAGATCTACCACCATCTGTGGGATGGATATCACAGCTGACTCATCGCCTGATTGACTATGGTTTCGAGGCGTCTTGCAAGGCACAATTTCACCGAAGTTGATAGAATGAGCCAGTTAAAAATGTTGAGGATACTCTAAGCGGTCACTTCAGAAACCGGTATAAAATGGCGAACATTTGGGATCTGAATGGCCAAATGGCTGTTAGACGGTGTCAGTGGACTGCGGCACCCACACTAACACCGGTCTGACCTATCCGGTTATATAAATTCATCTACGCGCAATTTTAACATGCTGATTTCGACCTTTCCTCTTCCATTCTTTACGAAGTAGACTGCACTCAATTGTTACCTAAAATTAGTAGCATTTGCTATTAGGCTAGTGTTCTAGAATGCGCTTTCTATAACGCGATCCCTGAGGCCCGTTCGTAACAATCCTATTACCATTTTATTACCACGGTGAAGAGAAGACATGATCCGTTGAGCTCACTTTTAGCCATGAGCACCGATCAGGCAACTGCGAGTGACCTGACACATCTTTCATTGGTTGACGAGGCTTGTGTAAGCGGGCACCCGAGAGCTTGCATCGGATTGGTTGACGAAATCAAAGGCAAATACTTCCAGGCCGGAATTCTGTGTGTCCAGAACTCAACTACTCCTGAAGGCATCTAATTCTTTAATATGTTGTTATCACAATAGGAAAATCAAGCTGTTTGGCTATTTGACAGTGGCATTCTGGGTTCAGACTAGCCACACGTCAACAGGAACGCCCTCGTTGTTGAGACTATCAAATTAAGCAGAGGTGGTCACTTGGCCCTCCTTAAGCTATTAACAAGAACTAAGAATTACGACTGTAGTCGCCACGTCGATGCCGTTCTTCAGCCTTTCATGACGACAGCGCCGCTGGCGCCTCATTTGCATCGGCACGCCAGGAATCATGGCCCGTGTGTTGATTTCAAGTCTCAGTTATTCAGTGGGTCCTATGTTCTCAAGCAATCGTGAGAAGCGTATGATGCAGGAGGCATTTTGAGTGACAGTTCCAACGGCAAACCCATCTACTCAGTGTCAAGTGGGTTAGATACAGTTGAGGGCAGTGGGTGGACAGCGACATGGATGAGTTGATATAGGGTGGCTTTAGATACCTTGCAGTCGTCTGCAAATCTCTGCAATTTGGGCGCCACAAAGGCGCTCACGAGTGATTTTTGGCTTTGCCTAACCTCGTCAAAAGAGTGCAAGTATGATAAAGGAGGAGCATTTACTTAACTCTCCCAACCACTACCTCATTCGAAAGCTGTGTGGGTCAGAAAGAGACTGAGTGTAGGTTTAATTGACATCCTCCTTTCCAACTTGCCACCATGCATACCATCCAAACAACTTTCCTTTGAGTTTTGCTTGCAGCGAAATACAGTACAATCATTGGCCTAATTCCTCTGTAAGCGTATAGCAATCTCAGATTTTTTGAAGCATGAAATTTGAAGCAAGTGCTGGGATTATGCCCTTGAACATGGAACCCTTTTGGCCATGCCTGTCACTGTAGGAGAGTGTAGCTCGATTCACGAAAGACGAAGAACTGCGTGGCGGAAACAACCACATGCGTAGCGTCTACCAGGAGCCATAGTTGAGCACTAGGCTCACTCGCGTCCCTCAAGCGACTCCCATTCTCAGTGCTCAATTAAACGGGTTAGTGAGCTCACTCTACTTCTGACTACTCGCCGCTTGATTAAAATGTCCCTGATAACTACCTTCTTTGTCCAAATAACTGCCATTTGGTATGCCTCAAGCTATACACATTACTCCACGGACCAAGATGGAAGTGAGATGACGGAAGTGAAGGTAGTAGAGAGAGTATGAGGTGGATATTAAAACGTGAGGTGTCCATACATGACCGTCAAAAAGGAAGGCAGGGCAGAATATGGCATCCGATTTCCACCACGATTTTAGAAACTCAAAAGTCAACTGGCTTGACAAAGGCAAAGTGAATGCAAGAGGTCATTAGCTGACATGTACAACAAACTGCGTGCAGTTAGGTGGCAACAAACTATTGTCGCTTTGAGAACGCCTTAGTCCGCTCTGTTACATAGGCTCTAATCTCATAACGTAAGTTTGTTGACATCCCCACTGTGTGGTCTACAAGCAGTTGGATGTTCACCTCAGCTGGCTTACCAACTTAGTGGAATGGCGGTGTGGACATTTACAATCCCCTTCTCTCCCAACAACTAAGCATCAGGGGTGAAGTTATTATGGAAGGGCACAACGCCACCCATGTCGATAAAACGAGCTTGTCAAAAACTGGAAGGACACTCACAAAGGGTCGCCTTTCAAATCGATCCAAAAGGGCGAACAAGCAGAACCTCGGTGGCTGAATGATTGTTCGGTGATGTCGGTGGGCTGCGGCACCGACTTTGAATTTAAACAGTTGTGGAATTTCACCTACGCACAATCAGATTTTGTTACTTTGAGACTATCTCTTTTACCGTTCACAAAAGGACCATACACACACTTCTAACGGAACTTGATGGCTTTCGCTCTCACGGTCGAGATTTAAAGTGTACCTTTCTAGAACCCGGCCTATGATGCCTGCCCTAATCAACTATGCTGCCACGGTGAAGAGAAGACATGATGTCGAGCCCAATTAGTTGACGTGAATACCGATCACACTCATTTGAGTGACCTGACGCCTTCACCCCATTGGGTGATGAGGCTTGTAAGTTTAAACGCATGAGAACGGGTTACTGACTCATTGACGAATTTTAAGGCGAGTGATTCGAAGTGGAACTTGGGACATCTGGCGCTTAGGGACACTTGAAAGCCCCTGATTCTTTGACATGTAGTGCTTGCGATCGGAAACTTTATGCTGGATACTGATATTCAGGGTGCAGACTAGTCACACTTGTGTGGTGCTTCTCCTTCTACAGATTCCAACTTGAACGATCTCGATATTGAGACAGTTGTGTTAAGTAGAGGCAAGCACTTGGCTCTCTCTGGGTAAAATATGCGGTCGAAGAATCACGGTAGCATCTGCTACGTCGATGCGTTCCTCCAGCCTCTCGTGGTGCCAAAACCGCAAAATGTCGTAATTGCATCAGCGCGACAGTGATCTTGCTCGAGTATTAACTGCTGACTTGGATATTCAGTGGACACTATACACTCAGGCAAGGACAAAAAGCGCCTGATTTACGAAACTTCAATGACAGTGTCAAAGACGAATTTGTCAAGTGAGTTTGATGTGATGGAAGGCGGAGAGTTGAAGGCAGCATAGACAAGTTACTTTATGAGTGGCTTTAGTTGCCTACAAGGCGGCTGCTGTGAAGACGTTAGGGAGCATCTTCTGTCTTTACTCAACCTCAAGGAAAGGGATACAGACATGGCAGATGAAGAGCATTCATCTAACTCCCCCAACTATAACATAATTCAATAACCGACTATTGGACAAACAGACTGGGAGTGGGTTTGATGTCGAGCTATTATTTTCACTTTATCTGTGTAATTCTTGCAGTACAATGCAGTGGGTAAAACACAGCTACCAATTCGTCCCATCACTGACTCAATTTCTCCCAACCGCATCCCATTCCAAGACTTTGCAAGTATGGATTCGATTTGATTATTCGGATATAAAAACTTGCACACA